>JARACY010001451.1:0-58327 GCA_029255725.1 Scrobipalpa atriplicella
AATGGCTACTTGGTTCTGGTTGCTAAGTTATTATTATTGGTTTGGTTTCGAGTCGATCGACCCGATGAACCCTGGTGTCAAAGTTTTTAAAGTGCCTAATAGCATAGCAAGCCTTTTACATGGTTTGTGTAACGTCCACTATCAAAGACAGCGACCGTGATCGACGGTTTAACGTACCCTCCGGTGCATGGAATACTTTTTCTTTACGGACAATCAGGGTAATTCAGCCTTTAAGGGGAAAATCTTACATAGTGAAAATTAACAAATGTCAACTTTATGTTCACCCTTCTGGAAATCGAACATAGGACCTCCGGATCGGGAGCCCATGGCTCAGAACACTAGACCACACGGAGGCAGTCATACATTATTTATTAAGATCAACTTCATGTCTGTTTATGCATACGTTTATGAATGTACCAATCTTTACTTTGTTTTGGTTACTAAGTTATTATCATTTATGTTGACACGTTTATTCAATTGCTTTTCAAATTAGCAATAAAACGTGCTCATTTTGTTGATGACTTACTTAATATTTAAATGATAATTTGAATATGTTTCTGCAGTTAAATCATGGAAAACCCCTTACAGAAATATGGTATGGTATATCAAAGTCAGTAAAATATAATGCGCTGTTTTGTTTACATTTCGTAATCCGCTTAGGCTTATTTGTCGTATTTCGTATCATTAGAGTTCTTAGGCCTTTTGACCTTCAAGAAGATATTCTTTTATTCTAAATTTTCTTGTTGCTGAGTTATTTCAAAAGATTCTTTGTTTTGTTACATACATACATACTATCACGCTTGTATACCTAATGGGGTAGGTAGAGGGGTAATACCTATTGGATAAAATTTCGTCGAAGATTGCTAAGACTTGACTTGCTGTGTTAAAATAACATAATCCGAATTTTGATAGATCTTGAGAGCTGATTGATCTATTCATTAGGGCTTACTATGAACAAGTTCATTTAACCTGTTATAGGTATTCGATTATCAAAAATTAAAATACTAAAAAACCTGTTCGCATTTTAAGACAGAGTGCGATACTTAATGTCGATTTCGGTATTTTCATTAAATTATCCAAGTAACGAATAAGTACTTCAGTAGGTAATTAGTATTTTTCAAGTGTAATGACCATCTAATGGCTAAAGGCAATCAGGTCATTCGCACTTTTTTTTGCTTTTGAAGGGTATGAATTCGGCTATTTTGAAGATTTTTGCACTAGCAGTACCATTTTATTTCCAAAACGGATACGGATAACGGATCACGGGTGATTGTTCAAAAGGTTGCTAGTTTATTGAGTTTATATTATCCTAAAATACCTATGGTTTTTTTTTACAGCTTTTTTTACAAGTTAACCGAGTGCGCTAATGGGCGCTTTTCCACTAGACGACACGTCAACGGCAACGGCGACGGCACGGTACCGTCGACGATATCGTAGGTGAGATAATGTATGAAAATCAATGAAATTATATGACACGCTTTTCCACTTGCCGGCACGGCACCGTCACGGCATGTCATCGATTCCCATAGATATTGTCACGTGATCGTCGCCGTGCCGTCGCCGTTGCCGTTGACGTGACGTCTAGTGGAAAAGCGCCCAATGAGTAAAACAGGTGATTCTATAATAACTATATTGACAGCCAAGAGAATAAATAGCTATTTCAGTGTCATTGATCTTCATGTCATTGTCACAGGCATTTGTGCAGGGGTGTTCGACAAAATTATTGTAAAATTGCATATTTTTTTATATATACTAGTTATTTTTTCAACCCACAAAAGATATTATAGGTAAGATACTATACAACAATTTCAAGGTTAATTTCAAGGAATATTTTTTATTCTTTTCTATTATCTAATAGTACCTATTTTTTATTTAATTTGTTGTTTTTTTTTTCACATTATAAAGAATTTTCTTAAAGATAAATGTATATTCTTAGTTACAACAAAAGATAGAATGTTAACGATGTAAGTCATTTTATATGGGTCGATTTATGTTTATTTGTGAAAATCTTTCAATTTCATAACCATAAGTAAAACACACATTTAAAACATTTTTAATTTTAAATGACCTTTTAAAACCCAAAGGCCCTTCTAGACCTTGGTTCAAAATTTAGCTCTAAATGGTGAACCGCAGCTAAAATATCTCAAGTATATTCACAGACCCAAAGTCATAAGTCTGGATAGTCTAAACTTGTTGAAAATAAAGGGTATTAAATACATAGTTCATACCGCAGTGCCTAATTACTTATAAAAAAAATTGAACAATAATTATCTTATGGCTTTCCAATACAAATAGTCTGATCGAACTGTCATTTTGTATGGGGAAGTTTTTTTTCCTGAAAGAATTTCCTGACGGAAGTTGTTCATTTTCGTTGTCTGAGCAACCCCTATCGATTTCCGGGATGCTTATACTAGTTTACAAATTCGGTGAGTTTTAGCACCCTTATCCTACCGGGATAAAAAAAAACTGACAAAGTTTAGGGTGTGAACCTACCAATAAAACTGAACAACTATCCCCAAGGAACATGGTCGAAATATGAAAAAATGACCGAAAAAGTTGTTCAGTTTCATGGGTAGGTTCGCACCCTAAAGTTTGTTCAGCAATTTTTTTTACTCCTTGTATGGTTGGTTATGGTTAAGTATGATAAAGACCCAGTATATATTATAAATTAAATACGCTAAGTTAAAGTTCTATGCGGTCAAGGAACGCATAGCAGTTAGGCAACACCAAACTTGTTTATAAGAAACTTTGCAAACCACACTAAAGTATTCGCACTTTACGACGTATACAAATTAAACCAATAAGTGAGAGTTTCAATCCTTTATTGATAAGCTGTGACCTTAAAATTATACTTAAATATTATGCATTTAGAATATTTTTGAATTAATGAATCTAAAATTATTTATGCTGCTACAAATTAAAAATACTTACAGTTTAATCAGCGAACAGTCAAAAATCCATGCGATATCACTTTTGACAAATTACACTTTATCCAGGGACAGACGAGAATAATATTCTCATGCCGGGATAAACTAAAAAATTTTATAAAATATGCCAAGGCTGCCAACCCTATTTGTACTAAAAGGCAGGTGATACAAAGGTGTACCAAAGCGCACTATGGTCATTTACCGCCGCTGGACCACATGTAGCGTTCGCGGTTCGCGGGCAAGCGCGATTTGAAAATCGAACTCTACCGGCCAGTATAATTCGAATTTAGGTGTTCGAATTACAATTTTTTTTTTCGAGTGAATTTATTTACTTTTAAATTGTGATTCTAAATTCAAACGTGTGATGTTTCGTGTAATTTGTCAAAAGTGATATCGCATGGATTTTTGACTGTTCGCTGATTAAACTGTAAGTATTTTTAATTTGTAGCAGCATAAATAATTTTAGATTCATTAATTCAAAAATATTCTAAATGCATAATATTTAAGTATAATTTTAAGGTCACAGCTTATCAATAAAGGATTGAAACTCTCACTTATTGGTTTAATTTGTATACGTCGTAAAGTGCGAATACTTTAGTGTGGTTTGCAAAGTTTCTTATAAACAAGTTTGGTGTTGCCTAACTGCTATGCGTTCCTTGACCGCATAGAACTTTAACTTAGCGTATTTAATTTATAATATATACTGGGTCTTTATCATACTTAACCATAACCAACCATACAAGGAGTAAAAAAAATTGCTGAACAAACTTTAGGGTGCGAACCTACCCATGAAACTGAACAACTTTTTCGGTCATTTTTTCATATTTCGACCATGTTCCTTGGGGATAGTTGTTCAGTTTTATTGGTAGGTTCACACCCTAAACTTTGTCAGTTTTTTTTTATCCCGGTAGGATAAGGGTGCTAAAACTCACCGAATTTGTAAACTAGTATAAGCATCCCGGAAATCGATAGGGGTTGCTCAGACAACGAAAATGAACAACTTCCGTCAGGAAATTCTTTCAGGAAAAAAAACTTCCCCATACAAAATGACAGTTCGATCAGACTATTTGTATTGGAAAGCCATAAGATAATTATTGTTCAATTTTTTTTATAAGTAATTAGGCACTGCGGTATGAACTATGTATTTAATACCCTTTATTTTCAACAAGTTTAGACTATCCAGACTTATGACTTTGGGTCTGTGAATATACTTGAGATATTTTAGCTGCGGTTCACCATTTAGAGCTAAATTTTGAACCAAGGTCTAGAAGGGCCTTTGGGTTTTAAAAGGTCATTTAAAATTAAAAATGTTTTAAATGTGTGTTTTACTTATGGTTATGAAATTGAAAGATTTTCACAAATAAACATAAATCGACCCATATAAAATGACTTACATCGTTAACATTCTATCTTTTGTTGTAACTAAGAATATACATTTATCTTTAAGAAAATTCTTTATAATGTGAAAAAAAAAACAACAAATTAAATAAAAAATAGGTACTATTAGATAATAGAAAAGAATAAAAAATATTCCTTGAAATTAACCTTGAAATTGTTGTATAGTATCTTACCTATAATATCTTTTGTGGGTTGAAAAAATAACTAGTATATATAAAAAAATATGCAATTTTACAATAATTTTGTCGAACACCCCTGCACAAATGCCTGTGACAATGACATGAAGATCAATGACACTGAAATAGCTATTTATTCTCTTGGCTGTCAATATAGTTATTATAGAATCACCTGTTTTACTCATTGGGCGCTTTTCCACTAGACGTCACGTCAACGGCAACGGCGACGGCACGGCGACGATCACGTGACAATATCTATGGGAATCGATGACATGCCGTGACGGTGCCGTGCCGGCAAGTGGAAAAGCGTGTCATATAATTTCATTGATTTTCATACATTATCTCACCTACGATATCGTCGACGGTACCGTGCCGTCGCCGTTGCCGTTGACGTGTCGTCTAGTGGAAAAGCGCCCATTAGCGCACTCGGTTAACTTGTAAAAAAAGCTGTAAAAAAAAACCATAGGTATTTTAGGATAATATAAACTCAATAAACTAGCAACCTTTTGAACAATCACCCGTGATCCGTTATCCGTATCCGTTTTGGAAATAAAATGGTACTGCTAGTGCAAAAATCTTCAAAATAGCCGAATTCATACCCTTCAAAAGCAAAAAAAAGTGCGAATGACCTGATTGCCTTTAGCCATTAGATGGTCATTACACTTGAAAAATACTAATTACCTACTGAAGTACTTATTCGTTACTTGGATAATTTAATGAAAATACCGAAATCGACATTAAGTATCGCACTCTGTCTTAAAATGCGAACAGGTTTTTTAGTATTTTAATTTTTGATAATCGAATACCTATAACAGGTTAAATGAACTTGTTCATAGTAAGCCCTAATGAATAGATCAATCAGCTCTCAAGATCTATCAAAATTCGGATTATGTTATTTTAACACAGCAAGTCAAGTCTTAGCAATCTTCGACGAAATTTTATCCAATAGGTATTACCCCTCTACCTACCCCATTAGGTATACAAGCGTGATAGTATGTATGTATGTAACAAAACAAAGAATCTTTTGAAATAACTCAGCAACAAGAAAATTTAGAATAAAAGAATATCTTCTTGAAGGTCAAAAGGCCTAAGAACTCTAATGATACGAAATACGACAAATAAGCCTAAGCGGATTACGAAATGTAAACAAAACAGCGCATTATATTTTACTGACTTTGATATACCATACCATATTTCTGTAAGGGGTTTTCCATGATTTAACTGCAGAAACATATTCAAATTATCATTTAAATATTAAGTAAGTCATCAACAAAATGAGCACGTTTTATTGCTAATTTGAAAAGCAATTGAATAAACGTGTCAACATAAATGATAATAACTTAGTAACCAAAACAAAGTAAAGATTGGTACATTCATAAACGTATGCATAAACAGACATGAAGTTGATCTTAATAAATAATGTATGACTGCCTCCGTGTGGTCTAGTGTTCTGAGCCATGGGCTCCCGATCCGGAGGTCCTATGTTCGATTTCCAGAAGGGTGAACATAAAGTTGACATTTGTTAATTTTTCACTATGTAAGATTTTCCCCTTAAAGGCTGAATTACCCTGATTGTCCGTAAAGAAAAAGTATTCCATGCACCGGAGGGTACGTTAAACCGTCGATCACGGTCGCTGTCTTTGATAGTGGACGTTACACAAACCATGTAAAAGGCTTGCTATGCTATTAGGCACTTTAAAAACTTTGACACCAGGGTTCATCGGGTCGATCGACTCGAAACCAAACCAATAATAATAACTTAGCAACCAGAACCAAGTAGCCATTTGTCCCATTCACAAACATATGCACAGACAGGCATGAAGTTGATCTTAATAAATAAAGTATGTGCACGATCTTTGCATAAAAAATGGTATAATGTTTGTTTACCCGGATTTCTTCTTAACCTTGTAAGGTACGGTTTTCCCATGTACTACAATCGGATAGTCGTAAAAAAATGAAAGTTGTTGATCTTGAAAAGTTTAAGGATTCCACTAGGTTTGCCTGCTCTATCATACGCTAGATAGGGCAGGCAAACGAGGAAATAACAAGAAAAATAAATATTATTGAAATTATAGTCGTTAAAACAGTAGTCACACTTCACCATTTTCAAAGGTGAGCATTTTTTCCCCTCTTTAAAGAACACTGTTTTTTTTTTTTTCATTTATCTGGATTTCACTGTACGTAGCTAGAGGGGTAATACCTATTGGATAAAATTTCGTCGAAGATTGCTAAGACTTGACTTGCTGTGTTAAAATAACATAATCCGAATTTTGATAGATCTTGAGAGCTGATTGATCTATTCATTAGGGCTTACTATGAACAAGTTCATTTAACCTGTTATAGGTATTCGATTATCAAAAATTAAAATACTAAAAAACCTGTTCGCATTTTAAGACAGAGTGCGATACTTAATGTCGATTTCGGTATTTTCATTAAATTATCCAAGTAACGAATAAGTACTTCAGTAGGTAATTAGTATTTTTCAAGTGTAATGACCATCTAATGGCTAAAGGCAATCAGGTCATTCGCACTTTTTTTTGCTTTTGAAGGGTATGAATTCGGCTATTTTGAAGATTTTTGCACTAGCAGTACCATTTTATTTCCAAAACGGATACGGATAACGGATCACGGGTGATTGTTCAAAAGGTTGCTAGTTTATTGAGTTTATATTATCCTAAAATACCTATGGTTTTTTTTTACAGCTTTTTTTACAAGTTAACCGAGTGCGCTAATGGGCGCTTTTCCACTAGACGACACGTCAACGGCAACGGCGACGGCACGGTACCGTCGACGATATCGTAGGTGAGATAATGTATGAAAATCAATGAAATTATATGACACGCTTTTCCACTTGCCGGCACGGCACCGTCACGGCATGTCATCGATTCCCATAGATATTGTCACGTGATCGTCGCCGTGCCGTCGCCGTTGCCGTTGACGTGACGTCTAGTGGAAAAGCGCCCAATGAGTAAAACAGGTGATTCTATAATAACTATATTGACAGCCAAGAGAATAAATAGCTATTTCAGTGTCATTGATCTTCATGTCATTGTCACAGGCATTTGTGCAGGGGTGTTCGACAAAATTATTGTAAAATTGCATATTTTTTTATATATACTAGTTATTTTTTCAACCCACAAAAGATATTATAGGTAAGATACTATACAACAATTTCAAGGTTAATTTCAAGGAATATTTTTTATTCTTTTCTATTATCTAATAGTACCTATTTTTTATTTAATTTGTTGTTTTTTTTTTCACATTATAAAGAATTTTCTTAAAGATAAATGTATATTCTTAGTTACAACAAAAGATAGAATGTTAACGATGTAAGTCATTTTATATGGGTCGATTTATGTTTATTTGTGAAAATCTTTCAATTTCATAACCATAAGTAAAACACACATTTAAAACATTTTTAATTTTAAATGACCTTTTAAAACCCAAAGGCCCTTCTAGACCTTGGTTCAAAATTTAGCTCTAAATGGTGAACCGCAGCTAAAATATCTCAAGTATATTCACAGACCCAAAGTCATAAGTCTGGATAGTCTAAACTTGTTGAAAATAAAGGGTATTAAATACATAGTTCATACCGCAGTGCCTAATTACTTATAAAAAAAATTGAACAATAATTATCTTATGGCTTTCCAATACAAATAGTCTGATCGAACTGTCATTTTGTATGGGGAAGTTTTTTTTCCTGAAAGAATTTCCTGACGGAAGTTGTTCATTTTCGTTGTCTGAGCAACCCCTATCGATTTCCGGGATGCTTATACTAGTTTACAAATTCGGTGAGTTTTAGCACCCTTATCCTACCGGGATAAAAAAAAACTGACAAAGTTTAGGGTGTGAACCTACCAATAAAACTGAACAACTATCCCCAAGGAACATGGTCGAAATATGAAAAAATGACCGAAAAAGTTGTTCAGTTTCATGGGTAGGTTCGCACCCTAAAGTTTGTTCAGCAATTTTTTTTACTCCTTGTATGGTTGGTTATGGTTAAGTATGATAAAGACCCAGTATATATTATAAATTAAATACGCTAAGTTAAAGTTCTATGCGGTCAAGGAACGCATAGCAGTTAGGCAACACCAAACTTGTTTATAAGAAACTTTGCAAACCACACTAAAGTATTCGCACTTTACGACGTATACAAATTAAACCAATAAGTGAGAGTTTCAATCCTTTATTGATAAGCTGTGACCTTAAAATTATACTTAAATATTATGCATTTAGAATATTTTTGAATTAATGAATCTAAAATTATTTATGCTGCTACAAATTAAAAATACTTACAGTTTAATCAGCGAACAGTCAAAAATCCATGCGATATCACTTTTGACAAATTACACGAAACATCACACGTTTGAATTTAGAATCACAATTTAAAAGTAAATAAATTCACTCGAAAAAAAAAATTGTAATTCGAACACCTAAATTCGAATTATACTGGCCGGTAGAGTTCGATTTTCAAATCGCGCTTGCCCGCGAACCGCGAACGCTACATGTGGTCCAGCGGCGGTAAATGACCATAGTGCGCTTTGGTACACCTTTGTATCACCTGCCTTTTAGTACAAATAGGGTTGGCAGCCTTGGCATATTTTATAAAATTTTTTAGTTTATCCCGGCATGAGAATATTATTCTCGTCTGTCCCTGGATAAAGTGTAACAACGAAAATAGGTTAAAGTCGCAAAACTGACTATTTTTGTATTGATGGTTAAAATCTCTGTTCTTTTTTTAGTTTTAAAAGGAAGGAAATTTATGCATTGCACGTGTAAGCACTTCAGGTTTTGAAATGATACTAAGTGAGACATTTTATTTGCATAACAAGACGAAGAGCAGTAAAATGATAATAAAATAAAAGACAGTAACAAATATGCATGAAATTATCTTTATGGTTTAATTTTACCTCAAGTACGTACGAGTACCTAGTAAATTGTATTTTTTTAATATATTCCGTACCGTGTGATATCAATAACCTGTTTAGTTTTAAAATGCAACCAATTTTTTCTTTTGTGAATTACAATTTGCTCATAGAAAGTTAACATAACAGGTTCGAAACAAACTATAGGTACTCACTCAAGGCAGTGCCTACTATTGATTACTTAATTAAATATATACTTATACCTTCTACCTTCCTAGTTGTTTTATCTTTTTTTATAAATTATTTAATCATATAACGTAAAACTAAAAAAGAAAATAGCTTTTTTAATATAATTTTATACATTTTCCAATACTTTATGATATTTTCAAATAGTAACGCGAGAGTCCTACCCATATAAAAAATATTTTATTTTATACTTTTTCCAATACAATTTTATACTATTTCCAATTAGTTGCGTGACAGCCCTACCCACAGTGCGACTTCGCATCTTCGTACGTGCATTTGATAACGAGCAAAGTGGCCTTGTTGCGGGAGGTTAGGGCAGCCTCTGACGTATTACGTATGCATGTCGAAAACTATGTGAACTTTTTTCTTTTTAATTTGTTTTTTTTTTTATAATCACGAATAGGTACTTATTTTCTTTGAATGTCAGTTTTTGAGACGTCGTAGTAGTGATTATAATTTATTTAACCGGGACATTCGGTAAGACGTAGGGACCCACTTAGAAAAAAAATATAGAAGGTATTTAATTGTAGGCTGCTTAAAAATATACAAGAGTACGATTGAATTTTATGAATTTTGACAAATATTTAATCAAGCCTTACGATTACGAAAACCGACTTGATTTAACTTTTTTAACACAGCGGCGGCGACAGTTAGGCTGAGAATGTGGTTTTTATTCTACCTATTAAAATGTCGCTACGGATGCTATAAATTATACAGTTCTCAATATTGCAAGGATAAAGTCATTATTTATATTTGACAAATTCCAATAAATATCTTAAACCTGTTAGAGTGCGTTCATGACTGAGTAAATTAAAGTTAGTTACACCATTGAGGAATATATATAAATTAAGATATATTTCTTCCATGCTGTACTGGGAGCGATAGAAAAATACAGAATGTGCCAGTTGCATCTCCTGAGCATGCTGTAAAAACCAGCTAAGGGATTTGAGAGGTTTAGTGTATTGCAATTTAGGCGATGGGCTGACAACCCGTCACTATAGCAATATACACAATCATCTGTAATACTAATAACCCTCATAACTTGTCAGATTGTGGCAGAACGACCTTTGTTTAGGTCGTGTTTGCGCTGCCTACCCCATTAGGGATTAGGCGTGATTTTATGTATGTATTCTAAGCAAATTCTCGTACCTTCGCGCTCATAAGTAATCTGTGCCTTTACTGTAAATAGGCAAGCGACCGTCTGCGATTTCAAATATTTCAAATTCAGAATTAAGAGTAAAGTCAGCCCTACATAAAATGCCTCTCAGTCCATTCACACGTCCTTGCTAGAAGGATGGCGCGCGGTATTTAAATTCTTAATTCAAATTGTCATTACTCGAAATTAAAATTACACTTGCAGCCAGCCCTGAGCCCTCCAGATTAACAAAAAATTAAAAAGTAAAATGTCACGTGTAGAGAAGAGACATTTGAAAAATCATCACATAATATGTATTTAAATAAAATTAGACAACTTTCATTTATTCCATTTAAAAGAGACATATGGGTTATGCACGATTACTTAGGGTCGTATTTATAATCAGCTCTCAAGAGTGACAGCGAATTTGAGTTTGTATCAGAAATGTCATTTCAGTACAAAACGACCTGTCAAATCCAAACTTAATATTGCTCTCAATCTTGAGATCGCTTTATAAATACGAGCCTTACTGTGGCAGGTTGTGCTAGGTTTAACAATGACAACAAATTAGGTATGCATCCAAGATATTTTAAGTAAATTACTTAAAACACTGGGCGGTTAAAAGACTCTGACCACAGTTCTCACACGCAAAAAAAGAAGAACTTAACATAACCAGAGAACATAACTGATGAAAATCTAGGGATTCCCTTACATCACAAAAAGCAGGGGATTCCCCTGAGATTCCACTTACCTTAAAAATAAGCGTTGGCTTATAACTTTCCCAAAGTAAATTAATTAACGAATGTGTTTTCCTTATCCCATCTAAGCGTATTGGTATTTATTCCAATAATGGCCAATGACTCATCAAATCGGATACAAAAAAATATTAATCGAGTAGTTACATCACAAATACGATATCGAATGCGAATCGTTTATTTTCCATCATTTACTACATAACCTTTCTTAACTACTAAGCAGTAACTGAATACTTAATCGAATTAGAATCTAACAGAATTTCCTGGTGAAAGTTGTTCAGTTTCGTTGACTGAGCAACCCCTATCAGTATTCGGTACGCTGTCCCTTACACCTCGTATGTCTTGGCTGGCTCTGCTAGCCCGACCTGTTGGTCAAATATCTAGTGGAAGGATAAATGTATGCCATTCCGTAGTCTCATCCCTTATCTAAGGCTGTGGTCTACTATGTAAGCACATTTGTTTTACATCAGCACACTCGTAAACTACCAACTTTATGGCTATTTGCTTAGATGGATAAGCCGGACTATTGTACTGACAATGCTGTGTGATTTACAATACAAGACAGAGGTCCAGTTGTCTGTGTCGGTTCTATTCCAACGGGAAAAACATATTTGCTGCCACTTTTGTTGTACCTATGATTCTGTATTTAATATCATATTACATAAACCATGTAAAGCACATCACATTTGGCGTATTATAAACTCTGCAACCGGGGATTTTTGGATCGTTTGGATTCATAAATAACCCACGCACGCTTATAAGAAGAATACAAGTTATAATCCCTCTCTGTCAGATTCCTAGAAGTTAGTCTTAAATGGCAGAACTCGAATAATTTTTTTAAACTTGTTAATGATGCACGGATATACTGTTTTATCTCTACTCAATTAGTCTTTCAATAATACCCGTGTCTCGTACATTATTATATTAAGTACTTTCCTTATCCTCTCTCGAGAACTGACGATATGTTAAGCCCGCATTATTTACATAATGACGCAACAATCCGATTTCATACATCCATTTATGCAAAACTATATTTATCTGTTTCCATGTCTCCGATCCAAACAAAAAAGAACTACCCGTTATTAAGTTCCGCACAAATCAATCTGCTAAGGTTAAAATCACGAGCAAAAAAATGAAACTGATCTGTGCAGTTGATTAGTCTTTTCGGATGCTATTAGTCAGCCCCTGTAGCATGCCACCGCGCGATAACGAATTTATCGCATCTATCTGTCAAACTCCCATACGATTTGACAGATAGATGTGATAAAATGTGTGATAGAACGGCTATCACGGCCTTATCGCGGCTACATGCTACGAGGGCTGGTTATGTTATGTATGGAAATGGCAGTGAGTTTAAGAGCTGTTACATTTCTGGGCTGTGTCAAGTACAAACAAATAAAAAGTGTGAAGATAAGATCACTCTCATGCAGATTGTTGAATGCGTACTTGTAAATAGGCATAGTTCTCGGCATTTAACTTGACATAGAATGCCACAAACCGCGCATCGAAAATTCAATATTAAATTCAAGCGTTTAGGTGCGAATTTTAGATGGGCAAACTCCTCCTGTTACCTCAAGAAGTCTGTCGGTAACTATACGGTTGTGAAAATGTAGAGCAAGTTAACACCGAATTATGTATTAATACGAGATCATTTATTACGACATAATATGCAAATCTTAGCTCAAATGCAATTAACCGAGTATTTTTGACTACATTGGAATAATTTCAAAAAAAAATATCACTTCTGTAGGTCTGCTGTAAGAAATTTCTTTTTAGAAATAAGTGTGCCTGTTGTGTTCCTGTTTTTTATGTCCTGTTTTATGATGTTCTTGTGTACAATAAATTGTTAAATAAATAAATAAAAATAAGGCTCTACCTAAATACGTATATTAACGCCTTCAACCCTTAAGAGGTAGGCAGAGCATCAACGAACGGTGCAAGATGGCGCGACGAAATAGAAGAGGCACTCCGGGATGAATGAAAGGAAGGGAGAGAGAGATAGGCATTTTCCCTGCTATATTTACATAAAATCACGCCTTTATCCCTAATGGGGTAGGCAGAGTGAAAACAACCTAAACAAAGGTTGTTCCGCTTCGTCTGACAAGTTTTGAGGGTTATTATTTATTGCAAATGATTATGGATATTGCTATAGTGACGGGTTGTCAGCCCATCGCCGAAACACTCTAATCCCTTAGCTGGTTTTTACAGCATACCCGGGAGGAGATGCAGCTGGCACATTCTATGTTTTTCTATCACTCCCAGTCCAGCATGAAAGTAGGAGTTCCCTGCAGTAGGAGTCTCATGAATAAATAAATAGCTGACTTCATCTTATTTCAATGAGAAATATTTGCAGATGGCAAATCTATTCTAACAAGAATCTATTTAAATTAAAATTTTCGGTTTTCCGCTTCGAAATAAATGGTGTCCGTAATTTACCATAATGATTTGTAAATATTTATAGATCTATCTAAATCAGTCGGCATATTATAAAGAATAATTTGTTTGTCTATCAGTTATTAAAATAAAAAGAGTAATCAAAGGTTTTTCCACTTCAAATTTCTGCTGGGTAGAGATGGGCATAAATAAATATAAAAATCTTTGACTTCCTTATACGAAATGCGACCACTTTGATCAGATAATTATGTTTTATGGAGTCAAAAATATGACATACCATTTACTGGTAGAGCCACTGATTTGAGAAGTCGCTAAGTAGAGCTTCTTGTATGTCTGTATTATTACATTTGTGGTTTCAATTGGTACTATCTTGCAGAAATACCGAAGATATCGTTTGAAATCTAATATGTACCGATATACAGTTCCTAGAAACTGTTCCGGCATTCAAATACATAGTTTCTTATTCGAAGTACGTCTTCCAGGCTTCCAGGTATCTAGTATCGAGTTAATCCTTGGATGATCAGCTTAGGTATTACCTATTAGCATGCCACAACGGTAGGCGAGCTTGGCATATAGGTAGTAGGTATTATAATAATTTTGATCATGTTACTTGATTTTGAAAACAAGATAGAATAAATAATCACAGCTATGTCCCTCAAGGGGTAGGAAGAGCATCAATGACTTAAAATTTATTTGTGTCGATCTTGTCTGATAATAAAATAGTTGAGTGTGATTTTAGATAAGATAAGCAGTACACTCCACTGCTGTAGTGACAGATTGTCAGCTCATCACCTATCTAAATTACAATACACCAAAATCAGAGAACAGCTGAAGACCGAACTGAGCGGCGTGCCATGGGAGAAGCCTATGTGTAGCAGTGGACTGATACAGGCTGATGATGATGATGAGTGAACGGCTGTCATCCTTCCGCCTAAATTATAGGTTTGTATAGTATAGGTACAATACCTCATTCCAGTCAATTCCACTAGGTACCTACTGGCATTAACAACATCCCTGGGGATAGAAACTGCTGGTACATTCTATGATTTTTATCGCTTCCAGTCCAGCAATGAAGAATGTAGTTTCTCATTCCTAGTACGTTTTCCAGGTATCTAGTTACTAGGTAGAGGTATCTAGATTCTAGTTTCGGTTTAATCCCGATTCTAGTTTAGTGCATGATCAGATCAGTTTAGGTAGGTATATTGATTAGCATGCCACAGAGCTTCAGGCGAGCTTAGCAAATAGGTAAGGTGCTGATCTCGCTTACCTACTCTAGTGCTTTTGATCATAAAAATTATCATATCCCTGAAAAATTGAGGTTTTATTATTTATTATGATTTCAAAAGCTGCATCTAGCTCTCCGGCTATAACCGAGCCCGCGCGAGTCTCTCTCATTGGTCGATAGCGACTCGCGACCGCGGCATGCGTGATTGATTATAGCCGGACGGCCAACCGCAACTCTGGGAATCATTATGAATACCTGCCGATTATTGTTTTTTAATTTTTCGATTTGGTTTATTTTTTATGGGCTCCTTTTACGTTACTGAAACACCCCCTAAGCTATGGCACGCAATTAAATTAACACACTGTATAGTTTTAATCGCAGTGCTTGAACATCGCGGATGTAAAGGTGCCACAAAATACCTACATGTAGTATAAATCCCAATGATTTCATTGAGTCAGATGTTATGGTTATTTATGTTCTAATTCTAATGTTTATGAATGATCTGGTTTTTGCCGTCTCCTGTTTGGTGAATTAATTACGGAATGTTGTGGTTTTAAGCCAGTGATGAATGTGACAATGACAAGAGAATATTTTTTTTTCTAGTTGTTTGTAGAGTCAGAGAATCCGGTAGTTTCCTACTGTGACTAGTCTTTTACTGGTATCAATTCGTATGCGCACAAAATCACAAAATCTTTACTAAATCGGTCACCTGTCATTATCCTGAGAGAACAGAAAGGGACTGCAACGATTTTGGTTAAGATTTAGTTGAGTCATAATATGCTCTCCACGAATCAATAGTTCCTATTACAGCTGAGGTCGATTTTGTAACTTAGGTACTCATAAAATATACTTAAAAAAACTAGACCAAAATGTTTAAGCTATCTTGTAGCTCTCATATTCTTAATATATAAATGAAATATAAATGAAAAACTGTCACAGTAATTGAAGTTGAATGGACAGGATAGACGGACTTGATAAAATAATTAGATCCCTAGTTGACTTCGGAACCCTAAACATCAAAGTTTTCTTTTTTTGATTTTTTTGAGATAACATACACTACAGAAATAATATCTGTATGGAATATACCTACACTTTCTTATATCATATCATTCCTGTTGGAAAGCCCTAAAGCCTTGCGAAAGGCGGTCTGAATTTCAACCAAGAAATGTGTCGTCCTTGCAAGACAATGTAAGAAATCACTCCTCTGGGAGTAATTAAACGAGATTTCAAGCCACATCGAAATCTCTAACCCGACCAACTAAACTTTGCAGCCGCACAACTGTAATAACCCAACTCCTCGAGTTGACTTCACAGTTTCGTGAGCGCATATCTAAGTTTGCTTCAAATAAAGCGCGCAAAGTTACTTTTGCGGGGCTGTAACTTAGGTTTCCGCGGGTTAAGGTTGGGGTTAGCGTGTTTGAGCTGCAAATGCTTGTTGGTAGGCTACAAAGAAAATAGGTCACGGATTAATTGGCACAAATAAGGCAGCTCTGTCGAAGTTTGACGCGAGAATATAATTTATGTGTCATCCCCCCACCACCGTACACGTCACATACATTGTTTTCACCCCCTCTCACCCCTTTGGGGGAGATACGATTTTGATTGTTTCAATAAATTCGGGTTAAATTTTGTGACGTTTGAAAGGCAGTCTATAAAATCGTTAATGTATGGTTAATTTAAAATATAAAAGCCCGAAGCCAGAGTATATTTTGAATGGTACGTAATCGAAAAATAAGTGAGTTATTGCTTTTTACAATCACATAAATCGTTGGTTGAAATAAAAAGATAAATTTTCCTAAGGGAAAAGGGGTTTTTTTTTTTCGTTCTTACTCTTATCCCAAAAAATATGCTCAGCTGAGGGTTCTGTAGATTCCATTGACCCCAAAACATCTGAAAGATTTTATTTAATTACTTACTTAGTTAGTACCTACATAATAATAATACCTAAATTATTTAAATTGGCATTTTAATACACTCGCTGCTGCTATAATAAGCTATCTGCTTATAACTTCGTAAGAAGTAAGTACGGCAAGTATTAAGTATAGGTATATTCGTAAGAAAATATTATACTATTTTTTTTTTATAAAGACTTTTTTTTTCGTATTACTGAATAAGTACCTAATTACAGCCATAGCATAGCACAAAACACTTCGATTAAATTATTAAAGAATGGCTAGGATAGAACATGATAATGTTTCCGGAAGATTACAACCTGGGCCTTTTTAAGGCGAGAGTGATAAGAACTATTTTAGGCAAGTAAGTATTGATCAAATCATTGTTTGCTTATTTGATATCTTGTCTTTGTTTTTTTTTCTGGGCCGTATAAAAATCATCGTCAAATAAATTATAATATCAATTTCATCCCGTTTGAATTTAATATAACTCTTGTAATACGTTTAAATCCGTTTAAAACTTTCACCATTGACTGTACTTGAAGACATGTTTAGATAATTTAAAACAAAACATTACAAACAAGCTTTTGGAGAAGATTTGGAAGTTCTGTTGAGAATTAATGTCAAGAGTATACATTTATTGTGCTTTTATTGCGAACAGAGCTCAACTTCAGTAAGATAATTTACGCTTACTGTTAGGGGTAATTAATTTTAATTTTAAATTTGGAATAAGTATTATTCTTGACATGTGATTTTTTTTTAAATAATTAAACTTAGCTTCTCAAATCCGCCCGCAGTTTCACCCACGCTAATTAAGTTATCCTGCGGTTAAATGTAGTCTATGTCCTATTCCAGAATCTAATCTATATGCGTGCCAAGTTTCATCCTAATCCGTCTAGTGGTTAAAGCGATATTGAGTAACAAACATCCAAACATTCAATTGTTCAAAAAACAAACATCCAAATTTTTGCATTTATAAAATGAAGTAGGTAGGATAATTATAAAGAAGGATTAAGTTGTTGGTAAAATTTTATTTCCAAAATGGTTTGAAGGTTTGAGGAGTAGGCAGGTACCTACAAGTAGGTATAAACCGCTATTCTATTTTGTACTTATTTCTGTTTTCTGTACTAATTTCTTGGCACTCAAGTTGTCTGGAAGAAATTGCTCTAAATCTTCACTGAAATAACAGATTATTCTTTTGAAAAATGCCTCTTTGGTCTTGTAGCCATTCAGCCGTCATGCGTCATGTCATGGTTAAAACTAGCAAAGAAAATCCCCTTCGATACGCTGGTCATTTGACTTTTAAAACCAGTCCACCTTGGTAGTTAAGGGGTGGAATATATAACGAAGTATATTCCAGAATATTCAGCAGTATTGATGAATATTTTACAGGGATATTTTTGAATTATTTATAGACAGCTTGCGAAGGTGTTTCGGGTTAAGTACGGTAAATATTTGGGAGAAAATTTTAAAAGTTATCATTATCAACATGGAAGCTCTCAAGATATAAATAAATACGACAATTGAACTTTGCAATACAATAAATTTTTTATCTCACCTAAAACAGTTTACAGAACAGAAAAAAAAAATAGAGTACAATATACAGGCGGCCTTATAGTAATTTACTAACTTTCTAAACTAAGTCTAGCTAGATCTTTCCTCCACGTCTGACAAGTTTTAAGGGTTATTCGTTATTCCAGATAGATCTGTCTGTATAATAATATAGTGACAGGTAGTCAGCCCATCACCTAACCTAAATTATAATACTGAAACCATCGAATCCCTTAGCTGATTTTTACAGCATGCTCGGGAGGAGATGCAGCTGGCACATTCTATGTTTATCTATCACTCCCAGTCCATGTTTAGCTTCGTTGACTGAGCAACCCCTATCAGTTTCTGGTACGCTTTCCCTTACACCCGGTATAAGAAGGATGTCAGTTAACCTTCGCAATTTACCCCGGTGTAGCCAATTTTCCCCTATGTCCCCAGCACGCTACAAAATGCAGTATCTTTTTCTTTACCGTCGTCTGCACCAATTAACGCTAACTAGTAATTAGTGAGCGCCGTAAAATCAGCTAATTATGATTAACGGAGTTTAACAGAAGAAAACGGTATGCCCGATAGAAATAATAAGAAATAGAGACAAGGAAAAGAAGGTAGGTTTCTCTTGAAATTTAACATTTTCATAAAAAGGTGCTTGAAAAATAGCTAAAAACCTGTAGGTGCGTGCAATATTTTTCGCCAAATCCATATCCATAATACATAATATTAAATAATAAATAATACACGATCACACTCTAGCCCCCACTAGGATTCCCTGTATCGGGGTGCCATGGACATACACAGAAACATCCACAAAGAAAACCCAGACCTAGAAACAGACATTTAAATTCATCATTCAAATACGAAATATTACAAATGCGAAAGTAACTCTGTCTGTTTGTTTGTTACTCTTTCACGCTTAAACGGCTGAACGGATTTTGAAGAGGCATGGCGATAGACTGATGGTAACTTAGAGATGGACATAGTGTAGGTACTTTTTATAGCGGGAAAATATTTTATTTCCACAGGAATATATTCATACGGTATTTTGATAAGGATGGCATTTAATAAACAGATTGACTTAGGCCCGTATTTATAATCAGCTCTCAAGAGTGACAGCGAGTTTGAGTTTGTATCAGAAATGTCATTTCAGTACAAAATGGCCTGTCAAATCCATACTTAATATTGCTCTCAATCTTGAGATCGCTTTATAAATACGACCCTATGACTGGGACTGGCTAGCATTTATTGCATGCAACCTCCTAGCATTGCCAACAGTCCACCATTATTATAAAAGAAACGAACAGCTTTTACCGCGGGAAAAATACCACACTGCCACGGGATAATTCATTTTGGCTTAGACCACTAGACCACGGAGGCTGGAGGACGGAGTTAGCCATGGTACCTTACTTCCCGACTTGACTGTACCTAATATCTCGTCGTCGCTTCAGAATAGCTCAATTTTAGCAGCGCGGATTGACCAGCCGGCCAATCTCATTGAGTTTAATTCGTTTGTGAACATCACTGGCTGCCCAAGTGCCCACTCGCAGTTTGTGCCTAACCGCTTAGACAAAATCTTTATAATCTGTCGTGTAGTCTTCTCCTTCTATCAAGTGGGTTTTTGAGTCGATGAACGACCCGATGAACCCTGGCGGCTTCTAATATGGTGTTTGTAGGGATCAGTATTAGAAACGCCACCGGAACTACTGGGTTAACGTGCCCAGAAGCACGAAATCATTTTTCTTTACAGATAGACAGTCAGGGAAATGATTCAGCCTGCATTGTCTTAACGTAACTAAACTAAGATCTTACAAAGTAATCAAATTGATTATTTTATCAACTTTGTATAAATCTCATTGGGATGTCAAAACCGAAAGAAAAGAAAGGTGTCACTCTTGTTTCTCGCGTCCCACGCGTTTTCGCGAACCTTACGTCTCTCGCGCCTCTCGCGCTTCTTTCGAATCTCGCGTCCCTCGCGACCCTCACGTCCCCCAGCTCCCCTTGTGCCCCGGTCCTTGACTACATCCAACCCACAATTTCCGGACTGGGAGCCCAGGGCCTGTGCCAGGGCTCAAACTCGTATCAGATAAAAGAATCTATTTTCGATATAAACACCTATTTTCGAGCTCACCGATAGCCCAATGATGGCTAAGGTGTATAAAGAGCACATTGTGGACCAATCTCAATAGTAATAGGTCCATTCAAGAAGAAGAAGAAAATAGGTCCATTGAAATGAGAAAACCGAAAGGAAAGTAAGGTCAGAGGTGTCACTGCTTATCTCTCGTGTCCCTCGCGTTTTCGCGTAGGTCCTCGCGTTTTGATCCTTGCATTCTTCGAGTCCCTCGCGTTCCCCGGTATTCCCTATACCCACCACAGTTTCGGGATTTGGAGCCCACGGCTCAGATTTCTAGAACACATAAACTATCTTACTTAACAGACAATTTATTTAAGTAATCGTATGGCATGAGACAATGAGCATAAAAGATCTCTTCTCGACCTTGACATTCTTGGTATATCACACAACAGTATAGTCCATGCCGGTGATGATGTAGGTGTATAAAGAGCACATTGTGGACCAATCTTAGTGGTAATTGGCCCATTGTAGCCTACTAGCCGATACACACGTCTTTCACGTGGCGATGTCTCGTGTGGCATCTGATAGAACACCTGTAGTCTGGTAAGTGGTAGGCAGAGGACAGATAGACATAAATATGATTTTATCAATTAATTATTATTTAGTTCCTTAGACCCCAGGTTGCCTGGAAGAAATTGCTACCTAAGCAATAAGGCCGGCTTCTGTACACTTATGTCATGTTATGTATGTTTAATTTGTGTTTTCCTGTGTACAATAAAGTATTATTTGATTTGATTTGATTTGAATTATTTACGTAAATACCTACCAAGACAAAATATTACTCGTATACTTTGTTACTAAGCTGGTATATTTTTTTAAAGGCACAAAAAGAAAAAAACCTTTTAAACGCAAGTAATTAAGTGGTCCATTTAAGCAACCTTAAGCCTCTGGGGCACCTTAAACATTATCCACAATGATCGACCATTATGGCGATAAAAGAGCTTTTTATCGCGATAAAAGGATAATCTACGGAACGACAACCGACTTGGTCCGAAAAGATTAATGCCCGTCGTCGGAACGGGTCCGAAAAATTCTCAATTTGAAGAATAAGAAACCATAAGCGCCATGCCAGGGTTCATCGGGTCGATCGAATTGAAACCCACACGACAAGAAAAACAAGTGCCATGTTGGACTGGGTTGGGAGCGATACAAAAACGTAGGAATGTGGCTGGCTTCTCTATGCTTTTTTCTCAAACGCTTGCTATAAAACTCAGCAAAGCGATTCGAGGGTTACAGTGTATTGTAATTTAAGCGATGGGTTGACTAACTGTCCCTATATAGCATACACATTTCGAATGTTGAATCAAAGACATTTTATCCCTTTCCAAAATACATGGATTTGATTATCCTGCTTCCTAGTTTTCGTAGCCATTGTAGTCTGTAGTGAAAGACATCAACGCGTTGTCACGCAAAGGAACAACCTCCTAATCTCCTATTTCGTAACGCTCTGCATAATTCGGTTTGGCGCAGTATTCTAGAAGATTTAAGTCATAGACGTAATGTTCTTGAGAAAAAATCTTCATTGGTTTACGTATTTATAATTTTTTTTTAAATTTTTAACCACATTGATGGTCCTTCCACTGATTTGAAGGTTATTTAAAAACACAGAGAGCATTTAACGCCCATCGTTCAACATTTCGCATTCGAGGGTCATTTTTTTATAATTCTACCTAAGTTCCTTGGGAAATGTTGACTAGTTTCATGGGTATGATTTCAAATGTTTAGGCCCGTATTTATAAAGCGATCTCAAGATTGAGAGCAGTATTAAGTAGGGATTTGACACTGCACGCCCCTGTTTGACAGGTGTAAATGTACTGAAATGACATTTCTGATACGGACTCAAATTTGCTGTCAGTCTCAAGTGCTGATTATAAATACGGGCCTTAGTGAGGTCAGTAAATTTTTACACTCCCCGTATAGTAGGTAGGTTAGTATTTAATGTACATGTACCTATAATTATGTACCTATGTGCAGTACTTACAGCATGACGCATATTATAGATAGTGCCCATAGGGCATCAACGTGAGTGACTAGAAATAGAGATAGTGCACGTATGAGGAGAGGAATTAAGGAAGACAATCTTTGAAACGTGGCACTTATTCCTACTCAGATACATACATACATAAAATCACGCCTTTTTCCCTTATGGGGTAGGCAGAGCAAAAACGACCTAAACATAGGTTGTTCCGCCACGTCTGACAAGTTTCGAGGGCTAATAAAGATGATGATTATATTGCTATAATGACGGGTTGTCAGCCCATTGCCTAAATTGCAATACACTGAAACCCTCGATTCCCTTAGCTGATTTTTACAGCATGCACGGGAGGAGATGCAGCTGACACATTCTATGTTTTTCTATCACTCCCAGTCCAGCATGGAAGATACCTACTCAGATAACGAACCAATTTCGCGTAATCAAATTGCTTCTGCAGCGAGATTTTTCATACACCAAAAAAATAAGGGCTTGTCTACTTCTAGACCATGAAACTGAACAACTTTTTCTATGGAACCAAGGAAGATACATGAAAAAATAAATTTGGTGCTCCCAGTCAAAACAACTCGAACAGCTTTTGTATAGAAGTCCAAATTTTTTTTATTCCTCCTTCTTCTTCTTCTTTCGTGTCGGCGTATTTCCTCCTATGTTCCATTGAGAAAGTTGTTCAGAATTTCTTTGATGAATGAAAAATCTACCTTTTACATACATACAGCAGGGTGATAAGATCTTTCACCACAAGGTTTAAATTTCTCTTTCTTTTTCATCGCTTTCTGTCCAGCATGTAAGAAAGATCATTGTTGTTATTCTAAAATAAACCTTAGTCAAAAGCGCGTAGTCATAATATTTCACGCGAAACGCTTCAAAATCCCCACGAAAATAGTTTTACGTTAAGCGCCATTTTTAACGTCCGAGCTGCTCCGAATGAAAATGAGCACTTTAATTAATTGCTAACTAGCATAGCTTTAACGTCAGTTCCCTTTCTGACTTGCCCCAGAATTGTAAAGTGCTTTTATGCTAAGCTGTACCTAACAGCCTTAAATAAAGCTTAAATATGTCTAAATAGAACATGGTCTCTCTTTCTGCTCTCGGTAAATACTACTTCAAACCTCAATCCAAATTTCACCTTTTGCTTTCAGTTCTTTCAATTTAATTACGTTGAAAAAGGACATAAGTTTTTAAGCCACATGCAAAAATTTTGAAGATTTTGGCACATTTCGCTTGAGTGTTCCTTATTTTTAAGCGCATGTTAATTGTTAGTGAGATAGTAATATTAAAAAAATACTTAAAGTTATGTTTCCCGCATCAGGGTACGTTGTTCCACCGTCATCATCATCTGAATGATGATTTATTAGCCTGTATCAGTCCACTGCTGGACATAGTCCACTCCCATGGCACGCTACTCAGCTCGGTCTTCAGCCGTTCTCATCCAATTTCTGCCCGCTTTCTTACGAATATCATCGCCCCACCTGGTTTCAGGACGTCCTACATTACGTTTGCTCCATCGTACAAGAGGTAAAATAAGTGTGAACCGTTCATTGGAACCATAGACTGTATGTTCTATTCAGAGTGGAGTCAAGAGCAGACGCATTTCAAAGAAATAACAGTGAAAAGAAAAAAGAAATAGACGGCAAAAAATAAAAGCTAATTAAGTATTTACCTTTCAGTCTGAGAAGTATCTTTCTTCGATTTAAACCCGAAACTGATAAAACTTGAACTTGTCGACCATATTTTGATCAATATCCCGTCAATACTCGAAGACAACTGTATTTCTATTGACCTACGTAAACACTTAACTACTTTCCAAAGAGTGGTATAATTTTTCCATTTCCTTATACAAGTAATCTAAAGTACTGTCCTGTCTTTAGATTCTAAGGACAGCACTTCCTTCAAATCCAAGTGAATTGTTGCGATAAGATTCCTGATTTAAACTATTTCATAAGTGTTTGTACTATGATAAATCATTGATATAAAATGTTATGATAATCATGATAAAATGAAAGCATCTTTTTATCATAAAGATAATGTCTATAAACAGCTTAACTTATGTATGCGTATGTTTCCTTAAAATAATAAAAACAAGTTTTACCTTTAAAAATTTCGGTTCAAGATTTTGATGTCTCCTCGCTGATGATATGTGATCAATTATTGTTAGTTTAAAAACTAGGAACATAAACTTTTAACTCAAAAGTTTTACACAACAGAAGCTATTGAGAAACGAAGCTTCTTTTTGAAAATTTTCATCTTTCTCTTCACAAACGGATCCACTGTGAACAGTTTATGAACTTTTAAGTTGTTCTTAATGCACAGAATATAAAAACTCCTTGCTTAACAATCACTGGCTGGAAACTTAACCGGACCGGCACTCGAAAAAGCCATTTGCTTTATGGCTGATTAGAAACTTTCGCGGCAAAATTCAAAATTAGAACTCGCACGTCACTACACGAGCGAAAATGGCGCGCGCGACAATCGCAAGGAAGCTGTTAACTGGGACTGCTATTTTGACGTTCCTTGCTCTGTATTATTTATTTTTATTGGAAAATTAGCCTATAATGGCCGGAACTATGCGTAAAGGAACTGTTAAGAGGACAGGCAGAGGCAGGCCCACGCGCTCCTGGTACACGGCCAATACACGACTGAACCCGAGTAATCTTTTTCGTCGTCGAATATCATAATAATTTAAGGAGAATGTATACGATATTATAGTACTCCGTATATAGCAAGTCTGGTGTTAGCTACAAAGTACATACGTGACGCATTTAGAAACACAGAGAGCTGATAAAATCTCGAATGGTGAAAGGTGTGAGTGGTGTGACAAATCTCCAATCAGGATTCCTATCAACTATTCGGTATCTGTTTTTATTATTATCATTTGCTTTTATGGTCATGGCTAGTCTTGGTCAGATAATGTGAGTGTCAAAGGATTCTACCCACAAACCAATCGAAAAATTAGCAAGGAGTAGGTACCAAAGCGGTCGTAATGTATTAATTATAATTATCCTTCATGTCTTCATGCAAGATGATCCTTGTCTGGATCGAATCCTATGTTTCATCATCATCTGATTTCTAAAATGATGCCCAGGAACTTAGCCCGGGAAGAAAAAATATAATGTTTTCTAATTGCTCCCAGTTCAGCACGAAAGTAATGTTTCAACATACTTATATTTAAGGACTCTCACACGCCACGGGCAGGATGACGAAAATAAATAAGTAGGAAGTTTAAATTCACCATGTTGATTACTCCTTCGGTAGCTCAATTGGCAGAGCGATGGAACGGCATTCCGAAGGTTGCAGGTTCAAATCCTGCCGGTGGCAAATTTTTTATTTCTTACTCTCATATTCATGAAACGTTTTAACAGCTCAATATACTGCTCTATCATATCATAAGATGTTTATGTGTATGATAAGATTCATCATGATTGTTCTGCCTCCCGCCCACCTTGGCTCAATTTTGTTCACTTGACTGCTGGTCTAGACTAGTTCTAACTTTAGATCACATACTTAACTGTTGATGAGTTCTACCATAAACTGCCTCTATGCTGTTGTGGACTGAACCTTGGGATCTTGATGCGAAGGTCGTGGGTTCGGGGGAGAAAGTATACAGGTTTAGTATGGGAAGTCAATTTTTTTTTTCCTTCTTGCGACCTATGTTCCTTAGGGTTGTTTAGTTTTATGAGCAGATTTACACCCTTCAGGATGAATTATACCCTTTCTGTGAGACGTTCTATAATATTTTTTTATTATTTTCCCCAGTTTGGTTCAACAGTGCCGGCTGAATCTCCTGATTGTTTGTCTAGAATGAATATCGCGTGATTCGGAGGGCACGTTCAGTCGCCAGTCCCTGATGGTGACGGTGATGGTTAAAGAAACCATGTCGCAGGCCTATTACCGGGCCGAAACTCGCCATTCAATGACTATAAAAAGTCGCTAGAAGAAGCACATCATGGGCCCACAATATAAGCCTCCCTGAATATATGCCTCGCTCACCAAACTTGGCAAATGTGCCTTCGAAAAAGTAAGAAATTAAAAACTCACCCCGGGCAGGATTTTTTATAAAAACCTCAAAAATATTATGGAAGTAATACCTGTAAAAAGCTCGATACGGCAAACGATTTTCATAAAAATTCCACAACCGAAACGCAAGCTGATAATCCGCCATGTTGTTTTACCCGAAATTCGTTAAAAATTAAAAACCCATCGTCGAGAATTAAACGAAAGCTGATTTTAAATTCCTTTTGCCGCTTATTTAATTTCTTGTTGTTGCTTTTTCGTTTTAAATTATTTATCGTTTTGAGTTGTACTGTGGAATGATTACATACTTAGAAAATCGTGTTCAAATCTTCTTCTCCTTTTTTCTGTTTAGCTATAGCTAGCGCTTTACCAGCCTAAAAATGCTGGTGTCCGCTTTTCGGTATTATCTATACCTACTTTGTCCGATCGTCGGCATCCGCTGGTGTGAGCTCGTTCTCATCCATATGCGCTTTCATGACGGTCTAGCCAGCGCTTCAAATTATATCCGTCGTTTCAGTGAGTGTACAATAAGTACATAATCTGGACTTATTTACGTCATCTAAATCCGAAGACAAGTCCACTTTCTTCTAATATTTTATTTGACCGACTCTCCCATTTACCGGCCCTTAATCTACGTCTTGTAGCAAATAAAGCACCGTCAGCAGCAGAGTGGGCGGAATACAAATTGGCTCTAGTATGTTTACGGTCAGCAAAACAAACTAAGCGAATATTTGATAGACAATCTGATGCGAGCAATTGAAATGTAAGACGTGCTTCATTTTGGTTAAAAAAATGTTGGCTTCCCCAATTCCCTATACAAAGACCACCTTGATCAGATAATTTGTATAGGGAAGCCATTTTTTTTTATTCGGAAAGAATTTCTTTCGTAAAATTGTTCAGTTTCGTTGACAGAGTAACTCCTTTCATTTTACGGAACACCATTAAAAGTGGTTTAATATGAATTTTCTTATTTCGAACCTTTATTTTCAGCCTAATTCAAAGCTCGCATTTCCTACCAGATTATGACCCACTAAAACGAAGTTTATAAACCTCAGCTCAAGCGAAATAATTAATGCCGTTTCAATCACATCTACATTTACTCACATGCTTATTGATTACGCATTGGTGTCGTGGGTTCAAAATGTTCAAAGTCTCCACAAAAATCACACTGGTGGGATTTGAACCCATGACCTCCGGCATACTGCTATGTACCTATGGGGAAAATTTGCGAACAAAACTATCACCTGTCGTTCGTTACTGCTGATTCTGTTGCAGACATAACTTAACTTATAGTTTATGCTTAGTTTATTCAATTTTTAGAAAGTGACAGGTCGAATCGAAACTAAACTCAGTTAGAATCGCCACCATTTTCTATCGTGAGGAAATACTTTCTGTCGTAAAGGGGCGGCACTAATTTTTTAGTTATTTGTCACCAAATCGAAAAATAACTTACCTACCAATTTCAACAGCCCCAATGAAAAGCAAGCGCATAAATGTCACAAAGTAAGAATTAATAAAAAACAAAACACTAAAACACTGAATTAATATCATAAATAGCGGATCTCGTCACAACAACTAACAAACACCTCACAAGATTTGTGTAATATGTTAACTAAGAGCATACTGACATGTTATCTATCAAAATGTTAATAGATTATCTTATCAATCAACATCAAATTATCTTTTTGAATTCGGTTATTTTTCTTAGCTCTACAAGGTTTATCAGCCGCGCTGTCGCAATTACAGTCAAAAGTTTGCCATCTAAACATGATCTGAAGATGTGGAGAAATAAACAGATTTTATTATTATACCATTATTACTGAGCAACCCCTTTCAGGCTTTCGGTTCGCTGTGCCTTCACCCGGTATAGTAGGTATCAGTGTTGGGCATAATCGTTAATCGTACAAGTAATTCGGATTACTTGTAATGGCATTACTTTTTGCCCAACACTACTGGTAGGTATAGTGCAGCTCTGCCGCCTTGCAATGACAAAATATCTACAGTACGTCGTCGGCGTCCGTCGTCGGCGTTGGCAATCAAAAGCTGTAATTGTTCGTAGTGTTTCCACTCCCATGCCTACGCCTACGGGCCGTAGTCTGTGCCGTAGAGCTGTAGAGCGGGAAATTCATGCACACACAAAGCTACGCGTTACCACAGAATACACTAAATAGTACTTACTTGTACTACGCGTGACTACGCCGAACTAACATCAGGAGCATAATACCTACCTAACCTAGTGAAAATGTAATCGATAGACTAAGTAGGTATGACGTATTATTGGTAAGTATATTAATTTATCCTAAGGCCGCTTGCGCACTGCTCCAAATACGATTCGAATTGCGAAAGCTGTCATACATTTACTAGGAAGGCCACTTCGGATCAGATTCGGATTCGAATCGGATTTGGAGCAGTGCGCAAGCGGTCTAACTTCTCAAAATTTACGGGACAGAATAAAAATTATAGTACCTATAAATATTCACTGGCCACTTTTTTTTATTATTAAAACATTTTATAATTTTTTTGTGTTTCCTTTTGTAAAATAACCAGTACCAGTAAACAAACATCTTTGCTTCTTTTTTTTTCAGCAGTAGTAGAAATACTTAGAAGGAAGGATAGGTATGCTCTAAAAAATTGAGTAACTTGTATAACTCAATAAACCTACCTAGTCTTTTAGTTTAGAATGAGCCGATGAAAAACCTTTCATAATTTTGCTGAAATCCGCGATATCGCCCAGTTGGGGGGAAAACCCACTTCGCTGTAATCGGCTTTACAAACTTAGTCCGGCTTTGGGATTGTTTGTATCCAGGAACAAAAGATGATTGAAATCGTAACTCGTAAGACGATGATAATAAAACCATTATTAATACAGCTAGGTCCGGAATCCGGAACACGTCTTACAAACCTTGCGAGCTGAACGCCTGTAAAATTAATAAACGCAAATATGCATCGTTCAGCCCTAGCCACAGCCCTAGCCTAATAAAGTAGCTGCTAGATTTCTCAAGCTAGGTATATCTTTTTACTTCTTTAGGCAAAGCATTGGAAACATCGCGTGACATTCCGTATTAAACTAAACCATTCTCGGTAATAGGTAGTCCACAGTCCACCAACAAAGAAGTCCATACCACAAGATAAATTACAACAATATTACAACCATGTGAATGACAGGATTGAGAGGCGTCTTTCGTGGTTGAATTATTTAACCATAAAATTTTTGGAAATATAGTACCTACGTACCTAACAGACAGACACACAGGGCAAACTCATGCATTATCATGGTTATATATATCCAGGAGTCAGCCAGCAGAAAGACGAGTCAGTGATTTCTCTACTTCCCAATCATCCATTTTAGAAAATAGAAGTCCGTGGAAAATAGATAGGTAGACCTCAGAATAAAAAGTCCTTGTTGGTCTTCGTTCGGATTCGTACTATTCGTAGGTAGAATATTTTGACAAAAAGTTTTTATTCTGAAGTTTTGCTGGGTTTTGCATGGTAGGTATTTCTAAACGAAAGTAAAACTATTTTTGAACGATTATTCAGTGTTGCTATTATTTGAAACGTACCTAAATTCAGGGAATAAAGTAAAATTTAGGTCAACTAAAAGAAAACGTTATCTAAATCGGTGGATAAATAATATGTATATAATACAAATTAACATAATGGGACGTCTTTCAAAGTAAAATAATGTAATTGATTTGACACAAGATTGACCTTTTTATACGTTTTTTTTTTATAATATTATTATAACATTGACCCATTGTCGCATTGAGTTAAATACAAGTAATAATGTGTAAAACAGTGAATAAGTTTAAAATCTGTTACGATCGTTCATAGAAGTACAAGACGTACGACTTTTTGAGAATAATAATTTCGGGCTGCCGTATAGGGAGGTTAGATGCTATAAAATAGCAACACCACAAATCATCTGTCAAATTAAAAGTAAAGTGACATGCGAAATCCGTTTTCAGCATGAGAATTTTTATTTATTTCCCTGCTAATTTCTGGTTTTAAATAGAAAATCTCTCGTGTGATGTCTTTATTCGACAACGCCGTCTTCAATTCCACTCTCTACGAGGCCCTGTATCTTCAAATTGGAGATACGTTGGCTTTCGCGAGTGATTTCTTCGAGTCGTGCGTGTCATCTTTGCCGATTGAAAGTTTACCGAAATCCCTGATCAGTCTCGGTGAATTCTCGTTGTACGAGGATATAGCTCAAGTTTTCTACTTCAATGAGTTCCAGTTGCTGCTGCTGAAGACGTTTTGCCTCATTCTTCTGTTCACTCTGCTATTGATTTTCGTTTCGTGGCGTGTGTATGGGAAGCGTATTTCGGAGCGTTTTATGAAGCCGGGTGAGTCAGTGTGTAGTGTTACACCTCTTCGTTGTAAAGGCCTTGACATTGTGAATGTTATTGATTGTGTTTATGCTTCAATACATTTAGTCTTTGCTTGTAAAGTGTAGAGTAGGTACATTCAACTTGTTTGTTCTTTAGTGATAAGAACATAAGACTCCTTATTGTTTATGTTATTATTACCTATATGACTCTCAAATAACAATGCTGGCGTATCTCCAAATAACTTACCTTTAAAAGGATAATAATACAAATTTTGTTCATTTAACTTCCATGCTGGGAGTGATAGAAAAACGTAGAATGTGCCAGCTGCATCTCCTCCCGGGCATGCTGTAAAATCCAGCTAAGGGATTCGAGGGTTTCAGTATATTGTTATTTTAGGCGATGGGCTGACAACCTGTCACTACAGCAATATACAGATCTATCTTAAATTACCCTCAAAACTTGTCAGACGTGGTGGAATGGCCTTTGTTTGGGTCGTTGACGCACTGCCTACCCTATTAGGGATACAGGCGTGATAATATGTATGTATGTTGTTCATTTATGCTTGTTGTAAAAATGTTTAATGTGTTTTTAATGTTTGAGATAGCAGATAGTATCACAATCACAAGTCTAACTTATTGGAATTCTACTAGTTTTCAATAATAAATATATTTATAATGCTTGCTTTGTAAATATTAGTAGGTAGTTCATTTACTTTTTATAAATCTTTTATCTCACCTGTGAGTCCTACAAATCATTTCAAGATTACTTATCTTACATTGTTGAGCTTAGCTTATCATAATTTAACCTGTGTTTTGTTTACAGCTACATCGGCTACAATCGAACAGCTAAAAGAAAGTGTATCTAAACTGAAACTACCTAAAGAGCACACTCCACGAATATAAGAACAAAAAAACATAATGGCAGACAAAATAAAAAAGTTTTTTCAAAAGAAAAAGGTGGAAGCTAAATTCAAGTTGGCAGGCCCTGGTCATAAACTGAGCGAATCTGGTTTAACTAGCCAGAGTTCGGTGCAATCAAGACTTGATACGGTGACTGTGAAGAGAGCAGGTTTATCTGAAGAAAGCAAGGTTGCCGCTCAAGCCGCGCTCGCTAGACTTCAGCAGAAAAGAGAGAGTCCCGCATTTAATACTTCTTATGCTGCTATTCAGGTATATTACTTATCTCATTTAGCATACAAGTAAGTCCAGAAGACACTGCTAGATAGGTCACTTTAACTTTAACTTTTATTTATATTTCAACTTCAACACAAAGTATTTATTTATGTGAGCAAAATTATGGTTACCTACATAATGCATTTGAAAGAATGTTTCCCAATTAAGTATTCTCCTTTACAATAATTATTCAGAACTCTTTCATTCAAACTTCTTCCTTTGAATTGACAGCTCTGACATTGCAAAATCAAAATACATATGTATTTCCATAAGCCAATAAATTCTAACTCTAATTCTTCAGGCCCAAGTGAAGAGAGAGCTGGAGAACGAAAAAGAGCAAGCGTCCAGCTCTGCATCAGCCCCAACTGTAGTCCAAAGGAGAGAGGAAGAAGTAGATCTGCCCAAGAACTTCGCTGCTGCAGGGGTTTACTTCAAGTAAGTGTTAAATGTCCTAAATGTGTACGTCCATGCTGGACTGGGAGTTATAGAAAATATAGAATGTGCCAGCTGTATCTCCTAAGAAAAGTTAATATTTTTTTCCCCAATAGAATAGAATAGTTTGGAATATTTTTATTTAAAAAAATACTCAAGACTACTGTGTTTTAAAAGTCTACATGTGTGTGTTTCAGATGCCCTATAATAAGCAATGACATATTACCCCGAGATGAATGGAAGAAGAACATCAAAACATTCCTTTACGAACAACTTGCGGAAGAGAGAGGACTGACAGCCTGTCTCATCATACAGTCCTGCAACAATAATAGAGAGAAGGTATATTCATCCCAATAAGCTACAAGTTTCACTGGGTGCTTCGTTAAAGCGTCGGCACGGTACGCCAAAGATCGTGGGTTCAAATCTCAATCAAGTTTAACTTATAAAATATTGATATATTCATCCCACTAATTCGAAACTGTGGTTGTTTAGATGCTTTTACATCTGCATATTTGTAACTCAATTACACATACACACTTCAACTACTGAATAAATCGGGATAACCTTGGCACATGTTAGGTCCTGAAATAAAATTGGCTAAGTACTATTTTTTGCAGGAAAATACTCCTTTTCAATTTCTCAACTTTTATGCCTTTTATTAGAACATTTTAGTAAAAGCCTAATCTTACCTAACCTAACCTTGATTAAATTAACATAATTAACTATTTCTTTGTTATGTGTTTGAATGAAGCTAAATCTCTGGGGATTTATTGGTAATTTCATTGTTCTAGATCGACACCTGTGTTGAAACTTTGTGTAAATACTTAGAGAACATCATAACCCATCCGGAAGAGGAGAAATATCAGAAAATACGGATGTCTAATAGGTAAGTTTAAATTAAAAAAAATGCATATAATTTGCTATAAGGGAAAATAGTAACATTTTTATCTATATTCTACATTGTTTTTTACAGGGCGTTCTGTGAACGAGTGCAGCCTATAGAAGGCTCTATGGAGCTCCTCACTGCGGCCGGATTTGAACAGAAGAAGATCCCCAACGCGGAAGGAATAGACGAGGACTTCCTAGTGTTCAATGTGAACAACGTGCCCTCTATAGAGAGTCTAACCGTGAGTTCATAGAGAAATAGTAACCCGTTTGAGCCAAGGGCTCCTGATCCGGAGGTCCTGGGTTCGATTCCCACAGGGAGGAAAACAAAGTAGAGTGAATTTGTCACTTTGTGTTGTCATTTAGGTCAAGACAATGCAGGCAGAATCTCCTGAGTGTCTAAAAAAAAGATTTCGTGCTTCGTCGGTCCTTTTCGCTGCCTTTGATTGTGGTCGTAACACAAACCATATCAGAGGCCTATTAGCTGTTATGTTACTAAAACACGGTTTAAAACTGACACCAGGGTTCACATCATCATAAAAACCTGCACAAGCCAAAAACATCCTGTATTTTTCCTTACAGACGCTAATCGACGCGCTTCGCACCGCCGAGCCGATCCAACTAGAGTTAGACCGGAACTTGCAAGTGCTGCTTCCTTCACAAGCTGCAAACATGATGGCCTTGCCACCGGCTTTCTTCGCGCTCACACCGGAAGAGATTAAACGGGAACAACAACTCAGGTAAAATACTTCTATGATCATAAATATTTTCCTTGTAGGACAAAAGAACGTTGGGGCAGGAAAGATCCCAATAGGGTGGGAAAGTTTTCTCATGGGCATTGGGCATGGGGAGGGAATAAATTTTCCTTTGGGGTAGAAAAATTCTCTGGGATAGGAATGTTTTCCCATGGGGTAGGAAAGTTATTTGGTGTAGTAAAGTTCTCCTTTGTGGTAGGAAAGTTCCCTTTTGGGGTAGAATAGTTCTCTTTTGGGGTAAGATAGTTTTCCTTTGGAGTAGGAATGTTCTCTTGAAAGTTCTCTTTTGGAATATGTAAGTTCTTTTTTGGGGTAGGAAAGTTCTCTTTTGGAGAAGGAAAGTTCTCTTTTGGGATATGAATGTTTTCTTTCGGGGTAGGAAAATTCTTTTTTTGGGCAGGGAAGTTTTCTTTTGGGGTGACTTTGGGGTTAGTACTATGGTAAAGTCTTTTCGTTACTTACATATTTCTTAAAATGTTTATTTAACTCATGTAGTCATGTAGATGTTAGAAACGAGATTTTTATATATTATTTGTTTAATTTCAGGCAAGAAGCGATTGAAAAGAGTCAGATGCTACGCACAAAGGCCATGAGAGAGAAGGACGAAATACGAGAAATGCGCAAGTACAAATTCGCCATTATTCGCGTGCGGTTCCCAGACGGTATATTGTTGCAGGTATGCATATTTAAATAAATATTTACTAACTACAATCGAATGTAGTAAATACAATAAATCGAGGTGTAAGGGACAGCGTACCAGAAACTGGTGGGGGTTGCTCTATTTCAGGAAATAAAATTTGGCTTTCCCATACAAATTGTCTGATCGAAGTGGTCATTTTGTATAGGAAGCTAAAAAAAAATGATTTCCTGGAATAATTTCCTAGTGAAAGTTGTTCAGTTGGGTATTTGATACTCATTCACGCTTTATATACTGGACAAATCGGGATGAAACATGGTAGGTTTGGTCCTGGAATCGCATTCATTTTACCTCGGAAGAATACTTCATTCCCCGCAAGAAAACTTTATATTTGTTTTGGAAGAATTAACTGATTAATTTTTACACGTTTTCTTTACTTCCACGCTGGACTGGGAGTGATAAAAAAACATAGAATGTGCCAGCTGCATCTCCTCCCGGGCATGCTGTAAAAGTCAGCTAAGGGAATCGAGGGTTTCAGTGTATTGCAATTTAGGCGATGGGCTGACAACCTGTCACTATAGCAATATACATAATCATCGGTTATATTATAACCCTCAAAACTTGTCAGACGTGGCGGAACGACCTTTGTTTAGGTCGTTTTTGCTCTGCCTACCCCATTAGGGATAAAGGCGTGATTTTATGTATGTATGTATGTTTTCTAAAGTTTGCACAACTTTAACTCATATAAAAAACTGTTTGTATTTTTTCAGGGCACATTCTCCGTGTACGAACGCTACATCGAAATCCACGACTTCGTCAAAGAGAACTTGGAACACAGCGATCTTCCCTTCGTACTAAACCACCCCACAGGGCTCAAACTCATCTTAGAAGAGGACGCAAATAAGACCCTTATAGACCTTCGTTTAGTACCGGCCACAGTGCTCACATTCGCTTGGCACCCTACGGTTATAGACCAGGTGAATAGTAGTCCGAATAAAGATGTCTACTTGAAGCCAGAAGTCATGGTATTGGTGCAGGAGGTTTGAGTTGTGGTGCGAGATTTTTGATTTGGTTGGGTTGTTTTGTAAATTCGTTTCATACTTGTGTTAGAACAATTGGTTTACTTCTACTAGAGATTCAATCATTCAATAACAAGCCGAGAATTCGGCACCGCTTGAAATCTTTGACTAAAATGGTCACCTGTCATTTTATGTCCTAAGAGAACAGAAAGGGACGGCAACAATTTTGGTCAAGATTTAGTTAAGTCATGCTCTACACGAATCGGTAGCACTGCCCGTCAATGGGCCCGATTCGTAACCATCCCGACTTAACTAAATCTCAACTAAAAGTATTGCCATCCCGTTCTGTTCTCTCATGATAGAAAGTGACAGGTATGGACTTATATTAGTTAAGTCGCGTATTTTGCAACCACGAATTGCTACCAATATACACTATACCTGAGTAAATCCGTACTGGCAGTCGGCGTAATGAATGTTTTGCTTATATTTATTGTAAATCCGAAGGTAACTCTTATGTTCGTTATTCCTGTCCATCTGCTACATCTAGCAGACGTACAGAAGTAACAAACGCAAATTAATAAACTGTTAAATAAAATATATAAGAAAATTATTCTGAAGGATTGACTGAGTACGGGGTGTAAGGGACAGCGTCCCGCAAACTGATAGGGGTTGCTCAGTCAACGATACTGAACAACTACCACCAGGTTTCTTTTTTTTAGAAAATGGAAAAAAATTGCTTCTTCATTCAAAATGACCACCTTGATGAGACAATTTGTATGGAACATCATTTTTTTTTTCATTTCCAGAAAAAAAAAAAAACTGGTGATAGTTGTTCAGTTTCGTTGACTACTGCTACAGTATTTCCAACTCGGTGCTAGAAAAAACTACGTCAAACTTTCATGTCTTTTTATTCAGAAACACGTTTCAAAAATAAATTAAACGTGTTGGCAAGTTACTAAATCTACTTATAAAATTATGTTTTTATATCTAATAGCTAATACTTATTTTAGAAACAAGATTTTCTAAACTTTGACGTAGTGTTTTTAAGCACCAAGTTGGAAATACTAAAGTGGTAAATCAATGGTTAGAACACAGACAAAATCACACCTTTAGTCCAGGCAGAGTTTCAACTTATTCTGGCGCAAGTTTAGACGCGAATTAGATAAATCGACTTAACATTAGAGCAGAATAAATAGATGAAAAATCTGATAAGCGCGAAAGAGAGGGAGGATATTCTTCCATGGAGCAGTGCTAAGTTGATTTATCTTTAGTATTTTTTATTCCTATTTATTTTTTCCTTAGCACAGGGAAGTAGACTATCTTTTTTATTACTGCATTTCAATATTTTGATTTTAAGGATTGTTTGAACTGAGTATTGAAGACTAAGTTATGTTGTGATAAATAAGAAAGAGAATTGAACGAATTTGTTCAAGAAAATATTCTTGAAATTGATTGTTCACTGTTTTGATTTTTAAGATTATATAAAAATACATTAAAAGATGTGGAAATATGTACTACTATGTATATGTAGCAATGCAAAAAACTTCTTTATAGAGCATTATTATGTTTTTCAAACAATAATATAATTAGTCTTATTTGATATTGACATTTTTTCATAAATATTTGTCTGGGGTTTTCTTCCACTAAAAGTCGAAAACGTGATTTTATGTTATCATCCTTCTATTCGTATAATATAGTCCACTATACTTATATAAAATGTTATGAAAATGTATAAAGATTATGATATATATTTTGGTGTATAACTGATATAAGCATTAAGCTTGAAATTAATATTGTTAAAATAGACACACTTTGTTTCAACTTTTACAATGATTTTAATAAAATATTGTTGTAATTTGAAAAGAATAAATTTAATTACATACTTATTTGTACCATGTTCTATCAATAAAGAACTTAATATCGGTCAAGTACTAGAACGGTATAATCGCTTATTCCTTTCTAATACTTCATTGAATTTTACAAAACTGCACCGTCTCTTTTCTTGCATGATCGGGTAATTTTGCAAATATGCGCATTGTATATTCTGCAATTTGAAACCAACTTTTTTACTATTGTATGTACTATTTTTGTATGCGTTGTATGTGAAATTAATCATAATTTTTCTTGTCCACTGTAGTAATAATTTAACTTATTTTGTGTAATACCTTTTTGTGTATATTGAGATACTTCTTACGTTGGTTAAATAAATTTAATGCCACGTTACTTTTTTTACTGATTTTGAAACCAACCCGCTTAAAAATTCAAAAACTTCCATCCACGATTTGGTAAACATGATTTACCAAAATGGAACCGTACCTGTCATTTTCCGTCTTGTAATGTTATGCTCTTAAACGTGCAAGTGAGAAACAGTGTGCCTTATCAAAACAATAAGAGTTGATGTGTAACATTTTGGGATAACATAAAACAACAACGGTTATTAAAAATACACTTTTATTAATTACGGAAATACTTACAATGTTACAAGAAAAAAAAAAAACAAATTCAAATAGCCAACAATTCATCCAATTGTTCCTCCTCCCTATTATTATTAGTGGGCAGCGGTGTGGGAACCGTATTCTCAATAGCGACGGATTTGGTGCAGTCCTCGGTCTTGAAGATGCCGACCAGACGATTTGAAACCTCGAACATATTGTAGCGGAGCGAGATTATGATAAATTGGGCGTTTTTTGTGCGCTCCTGAGAAAAAAGGAAAAAAAAAACGATTTAAAAAATACATGCCTCAACTTGATATAACATGCCTCACCTTGATATAACATGCCCCACCTTGATATAACATGCATCTTTTTTATGTAACACGCCTCAACTTTGTTAGTTACTCAGTTTGATATAACATGCGTCCCCTTGATATAACTTACCTCACCTCGATAAAGCATGCTTCACTTTGATATAACATGCTTCATCAATATGCCTAACTTGGATATAACATGCCTCACCTTGGTATAACATGCCTCTTTTTGATATAACATGTCTCACCTTGATATAATTAGCGACAATGGACACGTTTTTGAAGTCCAAAGCTGCATCTATTTCATCCATGACATAAAGTGGCGTGGGCTTGTAGTAATGTAGAGCAAAGACCAGCGCTAAGGACGATAGGGTTTTTTCGCCGCCAGATAGGTTGGATATGTTCTTCCATGATTTGTTCGGTGGACGTACACTGGAATGAGAGATTGGAAATTAATGTTTTATAAATTATACCGAGTAAATATACAATACTTAGCGCATGGTAGTTACATCCATTTAACTTTAAAAATATAAATCATAAGTTAGACGCGGACAGAATTCGAAATTTTCAATTCGTGAAATTGAAACCTCTACATCCATCCAGAGATTTACTATTTATCAATCCAGACCCAGTAAATTAGGTCCAGTTTCTGTTACGATTAATACTGTGCGGTTAAGTGCCGCGGTGACCAGTTTCACGAAAGACCATTCCGTGACCGTATAGTTTCGCGAAAGACTATTCCGTGACGTTGGTATCATATTTTTATTTCTTGAATCGTTAGTTTAATAATTAAACACCTACCTGAAAATGATTCCTTCAGTGAAGGGATCCAGCGAATCCACTAACTCTAGTTCGGCATCGCCTCCGAGCGTTATCATCTGGTACATCTCCTTTAGTTTGGCGGTAATTGTGTTGAAGCCTGCAAATAAATATAAGGCATTGAAAACAGACAAATATATGAACATTAAAAAAAAAACAGACAGAAAATATAGGGTGAAGGTACAGCTTCCCGAAAAGCGATAGGAATATATTCAATCAACGACACTGAACAAGATTAACATTTTTTTTTTCAAGAATTTAAATAAAAATAAAAGAGCGTGTGTGCCGTACACGTGTTAGAAGTGAAACTTCTTTGACATTTCGATTTCCGTCCCAGCCTCATCATACGTGACGTATTCTTGAAATTTTACTCTTAACGCGCCTATAGAAGTTTCACTTCAAAAATATAGACATACGATATTACAATTACGACAATATAAGAAAGATTTATTTTTATTTTCTGAAAAATAAAAAAATATTCGTGGAAGATGTCCAAATTATTTTATTGGTAACCCTTATTATCTTACAAGTCTGTTCAGTATTCAAACTAAATCTTACCGCACAAGAAGTCGGTAGTCCGTTTCTTCTTGAGCTGGTCGTAGAGGTTGCGCATTTCGTTCCTCTTGGAGGTGATCTCTTCTAGTTCCTGAGCGCGCTTTAAGAACAACTCTTCTTTGGCTTTGTAGTCCTGTAATGAGAAGACAAGCGAATGTGTTGGCGAAGATCTATATATTGGATGTCTGTTTTTATTAGATTTTAACCCATTTGTAACATAAGCTGTTTTCCATAATATAAAAAAATGTAAAACTGTGGGTTGAGCGTCATCGCTGAGTAGCACTTTTTATCGGTGGTCAAAATATTTCTATTAGTATGATTGGCTAATTAATTTCTTGCATTGCGTAATGATTGGCTAATTATCCAATTGCGTTGCGTAATGATTGCAGTAGCCAATTAGCAGCCTGGCAATTACACCTCCCCCCGCGACATAAAGCGGTGAGTTGTGTGTGTCTCGAACTAAAAAGTATGAATGCTCACTCCATAGGATAGGTCCTCCTTGTCTGTGTCTTATGTTGGTCTCACCAGTATAGCCTGTGAATCTCACCAGTATAGCCTGTGTATCTCACCAGTATAGCCTGTGAATCTCACCAGTATAGCCTGTGAATCTCACCTTTAGCCTGTGAATCTCACCAGTATAGCCTGTGAATCTCACCAGTATAGCCTGTGATTCTCACCAGTATAGCCTGTGAATCTTACCAGTATAGCCTGCAAATTAGGCTTGTTGTCCCCGACCCTGGCCTTCTGTGCTTGATATCTGTTCCTGAGTTCATCCACGGAGATCTCCTCCAGTTGTTCCGTAGTGTATGTCTCTAGCGGCTCCGGGCGCTCGATGCCGGGCACGCCGTCTATGCCCGGGTCTTCAAGTTTTAGCTTTTTAATCTGGTAAAAGAAAAATATATAAGACAAAAGAATATAGCTTTGGGGACATCTATCTCTTTTCGTGAAATAACGCGCTCGCTTCGCTCACATAACGTATTCATTCAAATTTCAGGAAATGTCGCACTCGCTTCGCTCATTTAATGTATTCATTCAACTTGTGTGAAATGTCGCACTCGCTTCGCTCACGTTACGTATTCATTCAACTTTCGGGAAATGTCTCACTCGCTTCGCTCACTTAAGTCATTCATTCAACTTTCACGAAATCTCGCGCTCGCCTCGCTCATTAAATGTATACGTACGTCTTTCTCCCACTGTGGTATCCTGTCCTGTGCCTCGGCTAAGCTCTTGCCCATGTTGACTACAGCATTGTTGGCTTCGAGTCGCTCGCTTTTTATCTCGTTCTCTTTCTCCTGTAGCTCTGCTATCTCTTTCCTGAGGTCGGTGAACTCGCCCGTACCTTCTGAGATTTGTTCCTCCAGCTGTGGGATTGAAGTACCTTTGTTAAGCTTTTTTTCAACTGCCTCCGTGGTCTAGTGGTCTGAGCCATGGGCTCCTGATTCGGGGGTCCTGGGTTCGATTCCCGAGGGGGAATACAATGTTGATAATTATCAATTTATCACTTTCGGAGATTTTAACCAGTTTGGTTAGGACAATGCAGGTTAAATAACTTGCTTACTGTGCGGAAGAAAAGATTCCGTGCTCTGTAGGGAAGGTTAAGCCTTCGATCCTGGTCGCTGTCTTTGATAGTGGTCGTTACGCAAACCATGCCAGGGCCATATTAGCTGTGCTATTAGGCGGTTTAAAAACTCTGCCACCAAGGCTAAAAATAAAGATATAAAAAATAAACACATGACTAATACCGGGTGTAAGGGACAGCGTCCCGCAAACTTACAGGGTTTGCTCAGTCAACGATACTGAACAACTATCACCAGGATTTTTTTTCAGGAAATGAAAACAAAATTTAGCTTTTCCATACAAATTGACTGATCGAGGTGGTCATTTTGTATGAAAAAACATTTTTTTTTTTCATTTCCTGAAAAAAAATCCTGGTGGTAGTTGTTCAGTATCGTTGACTGAGCAACCCCTATAAGTTTGCGGGACGCTGTCCCTTACACCCCGTATTATATCGTATCGTTTCTTGCCATTTCACTTCTGTAAATCTGCTGTAAGAAATTTATATTTAGAGATAAGCAGTGTTGTGTTTGTTGTGTCTTTGTTTAATATGTATTTTGTCCTTTGTATGTTTCTGTGTACAATAAATGGTTAAATGATTTTGGCATTTCTAGTAAAATAATACAAACATCACCTCTTCCATCTCCTTTTGTAGTCTAGAGCTTTCTAGCGTCAGTTCTTTCTTCAAATTGTTTAAGTTGGTGATATTTTTCTCTGTCTCTTTTAAGTCTGTCTCCATTTGAGCAATCTTGTCTTTGGACTTCTTTGCGTTCCTGTAATAAATTATAACTTTTAAGTTTACAGTTTAGATAGAAAACTGGGGGACTGACTCCGTGGTCTAGTGGTCATAGCCATGAGCTCCTGAGAGTTAAACACTCTAATTTTAAGGCTACTACACACTATGCCGCCGACAAAGCGCGCCCGTCTTTCAAATGAAGCCTGCGTGCCGCGCGAGTCGCGCCCGCCGGCAGTGACGCGCGGCCGTGCCGATGGCATAGTGTGTAGCAGGTTTATAGTGAACACACAAAAGAGTAGAAATTAAAAAGTAGCAACATCGTCGTGTCGTCCCTTTCATAGCAACGCGGTTTGAAAGGGACGACACGACGATGTTGCTACTTTTTAATTTCTACTTTTTTGTGTCGCACTATAACACTTTGTGAGATTTTATTAGCTTGGAAAGGATAATGCAGGCTGGATGAAGTAACTGATTGTGCATCGAGAAAAAAAATTGAGCAACTTGGGGAGTTGATACACAAACCATGTCAGAGGGCGTGCCTTTACCTGACGCTGGTGTTAATAGCGACCCGTAGTTTGGTGATCTCGGTGGATATCTTGTCGATCTTCTTGGACAGGTCGTCGACCATCTTCTGCAGGTCTTTGACCTTCCCGCCGGCCACAGCTGATATCTGCGCGTCCACGCCAGCCACCTCTTTTTCCACCTGATATAGAATGTTGTTTGGTATAGTAACACAATTAAATCATGAAAAACACAATGAAAAGTGGTATCGGACTTTTGGAAAGCGTGCTTATTATTATTATTATTATAACATAATAAATTCCAGATAAGGATAAACTATGTATGGAAAAGGCAATTTATTTTTCCAGTTCAAAATTTTGTGCTTTAGGAAAGTTGTTTGGTGTCATCAGTAGAACATGTGGTTTAAAGAAACGCATTTTTTTTACATCCTGTATTACTTCATGATAAAACCCTAATAGACCTCAAATTATTATATTCTTTATTGTTTTAAGGATTAAACATACAATTAAACTTAAAATTAAAACAAAAGGCAAGCTTATTTCTATAAGAGATCTCTTCCAGCCAACCTAATGGGGATGAAAGAAGGGAATTTTACGGGAACAGACATAATAAATGAAATTAATACGTTAATTACAGTAATACTAATACACGTATAATTTTTTTAAATGAATAAATGGTAGATAGATATGATAAAAAATGTATACATAAATATCATAGAGTTCATGAAATGCTCTTTCAATCTCTTTTCAATGTCTTTCTTCTTACTTACCTCTCCGGCGCCATGTTTCGCCTTGTCTAGTTTATCTTGTGCAGTTTTGAGTGCTTTTTCCAGCGCAGCTTTCTGTTTGGGGTCCACCTTGCAACTTGATACTCTGTTCTCTTGTTGCTTGATTTGAGTCTGCGAAAAAAAATGATTCGTATTTTGCAAATATCTTTGAGTTATGTACCCTGACCAGCAACTTCCGGACTATCCAGTTGGCCATTGTTTATTCATATTTCAACCTATGTTTCTCGGGTTACTTCCATGCTGGACTGGAAGTGATAGAAAAAAGTAGAATTTGCCAGCTGTATCTCCTCCCGGGCATGCTGTAAAAACCAGCTAAGGGATTCAAGGGTTTCAGTATATTGTTATTTTAGGCGATGGGCTGTCAAAACTTGTCAGACGTGGCGGAATGACCTTTGTTTGGGTCGTTGACGCTCTGCCTACCCCATTAGGGATACAGGCGTGATAATTGGTATGTATGTATGTATGTTTCTCGGAGCAAGTTGTTCAATTTCATGGATAGTAAGTAATATCGCCACTAATGTAACAGCTTACCTTCAAGACAGGAACTTGTTCGGTCAAGCTCCTCAACTCCACGTTGAGTTTATGTAATGTGGTCTTTCCCTCCCGAGTACTGCGCTGAAGGGTCACCAACTGATCTTCTAGGGAAACTTGCTCGCTGCGTAGTGCTGTCAGACTTTGTAAAAGAAAAAAAAAAAAATTGTTATTTCTAAGCATTGGCGGCTCGAAAACTCTGACCTAATATAGGATTGGGTCTAGTTTCCCTTCCGGGTTGCGAAGGTCAGATGGCAGTCGATCTGTGTAAAAACCAGTACCTCCGTTCAATGACCTAGATATGTTACATGCTTCATGGCCACGAGTAGACTAATAATTCCGTTCGAAATAATAATATAATTTTAGTCAAAACCGTGATAAAAATGTAACTTTAGGGCCAGAAGTTGCTTAGAAAGTTGGTGAGTTTCATAAATGATCAAAATAGCTTTATAATACGGGGAGTAAGGGGCAGCTTCCCGCAAACTGAGTTGCTTAGTTAACGACACTGAATAATTCAGATGATTAGTATGGAGAAACAAAAAAAATAATGTCCTGTAAAAAACCTGGTGAAAGTTGTTCAATTTCATTAACTGATCAACCCCTGTCGTTCAACACAAAAACCCACTCCATAAAAAGTCATATAAATCCAAGTTTCAGATCTCAGGGGTCAACCCAGTACTTATTAAACTGGTCTCACCTATGTTCCAAGCCGTCCAGTTTCCTCTCGTTCTCCTGTATGACGCGGGGGTCTTGCTCGCTGGTGTCCTGCTGCACCGAGCTCGACATTCTCCCGCGCATCGTGGTCTTACCACCACCGGACATCGTACCTACAAACAGAAATGCAGAAGACTTTAATCCTAGTTTCTTATTTTATTTCATTTGCATTTAGCCTATAGTTACCAAGTGATCAGGACATAACATCTCGCTAAATCTAACAAGCAATCTCAATGACATCCCGCTAAATCTTACCCACAATCTCAATGACATCCCGCTAAATCTAACGCGCAATCTCAATGACATCCCGCTAAATCTTACCCACAATCTCAATGACATCTACCTTGAGCGTGACGACTCTATATCTCGTGCGGCCATAAACGACCCTCGACGCTTGGTCCAAGTCATTAGCGACCAAAATGCCTCTAGTACAAGGAGCCACGCTATTGACGTATTTTACCCACAATCTCAATGACATTTGGCTAAATCTTACCCACAATCTCAATGACATCTTGCTAAATCTTACCCACAATCTCAATGACATCTTGCTAAATCTTACCCGCAATCTCAATGACATCTCCCTTGAGAGTGACGACTCTATATCTCGTGCGGCCGTAAGCAATCCTCGACGCTTGGTCCAAGTCGTTAGCGACCAGCGTGTCTCTGAGTGCGTAGTAAAATGCGGGGCGCACTCGATCGTCCTTTACTTTGACTAAGTCGAAGAGACGGGGAACGTTTTCTGGACTGAAAATGATGATCATATAGTTAGTATGCAATGGCGTCAATGGCGTCAAATATTGTAATTGATTTTCAAATCAATAACTACTCACTAGCTGCCCCTTTGTTCGATGTATTGTCTGAGATGATCTTGTTTGTCAAGCGCAATGAAGGTCGCTCGTCCTATAAATAAATTAGAAAAAACCCCAATTATTACACTCATCTTAAATTCATTTAAATGAATAATTATAATCTCATTTTAAGTAGTTTTATTCGACAATTTTTTTTATTTCATTGTGATTTTTTTTTTATATCTTACGTTACGGGTCATACTTTATAAATAAATAAAAAATTACAGAAACAGACCTATATCGTGACGCTTTAGATGTGCAACGCAAGCCTGCGCGGTCTCAACGGTGTCTACTACGATATTATCAAGAGCACCGCAGCATGTTGATATCGCTACGTCGTACTTCTGGTCTATTCCACCGAGATCACCCTGAAAATAAATGTGGAATTAAGAGTTTCTGAAGAGGTGTATATTTTTATGCAGGAAATTTGTAAATAAATGATTACAGAACAATCATGGGTAAATATTATAATGTCTTTTAGAAAATAAATAAATCGCATCCGCTCAGAGCTTATGAATTGGACCATTTCCAAAAAAGTTACTAAGAATTTGGTAAATTAGTGCATTTTTATTTCTACTCATTGTATTTTTATTAGCCTACTAGTTACCATGGAGCGTGCAACCGTTCTGAAATATCGAGATATTAACAGTAAACATAATCGTTGTAAGAAGTATGGCCAAAATAACAATTTAAATGTATTATGATGATAAGATTATGAACTCACCAGCCTCCCGAAGATGCCGGGAATATTTCCGTTGGTTTTCTCTCTCATGAGCGCGTCTAGCACTCTGCCTCGAGAGCGATTGGCACTCATCGCTTGTTTGGATTCTTCCAATTGTGCCCTAGGAGAGAAAATAATTATGTTAGCAGCCATAGAACGAAATAACTATAAAGAAAAATTAAAAACAGAGATTAAAATTCATAATTAAAATATCTCCCTATTTCCTTCCTCCCAATTCCGAGCTGGACTAGAAGTAATAAAAATATAGAATATTCTAACAGCTTCTTAAAGTCACACATCTTACAGTTACACTGTAAAAACCAATAGAGGAAACTGGGGGTTTCAGTGTACTACAAATTAGGCGATGGGCTAACAACCTGTCCCTTAAGTAACTACTCAATACGAGTATTTGTCATACTCATATGTGGCATAAATGCCTTAGGAACATTTGTTGACGCTCTGCATTATTTATTTTATTTATTTAACTTTATGCACTAAAATTTTACATGGGCGGATTTAACGCCAAAGGCATTATCTACCAGTCTACCTTAGGGCATGTGGAAATGACATCACTCGTAAAGCATAAAAACGTGACGTTGTATGTAAAAGTCAAATACGTACCTCAAAGCTCTAGCTTCTTTGGACACGTTGGATTCCTGAGCCTTGAGAGTTTGTAGTTTGGATTGTACTTGTTTCAGTAATTCTTCATGGTTCGGCACGGAGGACTCTAGTTCTTGCTGTTGGCTATAAAAAAACACTCTTTTTTATATCGAGTGGGTTTCAGAATCGACTAAGGACCCCATGAACCCAGATATCAGAGTTTTAAAACTGCCTAAGCAACGCAAACGCAAACGCTAACGTCTCTAGCATGGTAACAACCGCTATCAAAATCAGCGGCAGGAACCGATGGCGGTCACTTTCAGTTTAAACGGATGCCTATGGGTTTTAAAACGGCACCGCGGCACGTTAAACTAAGATTTAAAAAAACCAACATGTTCGATTCGCCAACGCCACGTCTAGTATTAAACACTCACTTTTTTTTACTCTCCAAATCGTTAGCAGCTTTTTCGTAGGATTCCTTCATTTTCTGCAGTTTTTCGCTCTCAACAGTTTCCGTACTGAGATATATTTTGAGCTCGGACTCTGCTAGTTTAAACTCTTTGTTAGCTTCATCGACTATCTTTTTGAGGTCTATGAGCTTGGCTTGGAGCTTGTCTTTTTGCTCCTGTAGGCCTTGAGTTTGGGCTCTGAAAAAATATTGAAAAGTTTTTATTTTTCTATTTTACAGAACGGGGTGAAATTTGGCACACATATATGTAATGTAATAGAACATTAAGCAATCTGCCGCCGGGAATTATTTTTTGACCACGGGAATACTCATTTAACCGTAAGAAGAAAAAATTGACAGACCTGACGCCTGCCATAACAGTTTGTAGTTCTTCTTCCGCCTGTTTTTTGCTTTCTGTGTGTTTCGTCAACAGCTTCTCGCAATCTTCTATCTCTCTCTTATTTCTGTCCGGGATCTGAAAAACAATTGAGTCTACTTGTCATCATAACTTACACAGCAAATTGTTAGAAGGAATTAGGAAAAACGATATGAGCCCACAACACAGTAAAGATTCTAATACCAGGGTTTATCGAGCTGGCAAAGCAATGACTCTGATACGATGGTTCCTTGGGCCGTTCGCCTTGACACCCCACACAGTAATGTCTCTACTGACACTGGTGTTCCTATGTCCCCTGTCGTAGCCTGGAGTACGTCGAGTCGATGACAATACAACTGTTGGTAACTGGCAGCTTAGCCATCCTTTTTGATATGACTTTGATGTTTTGGTTTTGTTTTTGTGTCAGTAAAGAATTAAGATCGAAGGCAGTTTTTGATTTCAATATTGGTCATTCGAGCCTAATAAAAAATGACCACAAGAAGTGGAAAAAGCTACGGCAGGGGGCAGTCACCCGCCCCCCAGGATGTCGTTCAAGAAGAACAAGAACAACGGGAAAGTAGTGGACCCCAGGCGCGCAACTCCCGGAGCGCGAGCCCACTACTCCCTTCGGCACCACAAAATGTTGCCGCTGATTGCGAAAGGCCCCAGGCGCTCCAGACTACGAGCGCGGACCTACCGCAACAAGCGGCACAGGAGGTACATGCTGGTATCAGTACGTATCGTTCCATTATTTCCAAATCAAACAGCAGCAGACACACGATAATTGCCCAACGCCATGCGGCCGAAGCCCGCAATGCCCAGGCTTTACTCGAAATTGAGCTCGAACTCGCAGCCGAACGCGAGGCAGAACGTTTGAAGCTTGCAGCCGAACGCGAAGCAGATCGCCTAAAAATTATGAAAATGAAAGAGCAAGCTCAAGTCCATGCTCATAGAGCAGAGCTGGCATTATTAGATGCTTCGTCGCGTGGTTCCCACATAACTAACAGAACTCATCTCTGGGTCCACAGCCTACCTGACAACTTCCTACCTGTGCCAGGGACGGGCCATGATACTGCACCGCCGCGTGCGGCATCACTACATTTGGCACCTACATCCAAGCCAGTGCACGCCACAACGTCAGTGCATGTGCACGAACCAGTGCACGTATTCCAGGCAGAGCACGCGCCCCAGCCAGTGCACGCGCCCCAGCCAGTGCACGCGCCCCAGCCAGTGCGCGCCTCTCAGCCAGCGCACGAGCACACATCAGCGTTCGTGCCCCAGTTAGCGTACGCTCTCCAGCCAGCGGACGTGCCCCAGCCAGCGTACGTTTCCAACTCAGTGTCCATGCCTCACCCAGCACCAGCAAACCAAAGATCCACAAACCAAGATGCAGCACGGCTGCACCCTCACTACCCCGTGGTTCACAACAATGATAATTACGTAGACCCATTCAACAAGCTGGCAAACGTAATCATCTCACTCTCAAAAGACAACAATAACCGCCCAGCCCCAAAATCCATCATAGAAATTAAACCCTACTATGGTAGACCGAGCGAGTGGCTTGCTTTTAAACGTAGCTTTGAAGAAACCAAAAATAATTATTCAAACAACGAAAATTTAGCCCGAATACGCCAAGCCCTACGTGGCGAAGCGTATCAAGCGGTGTCTGCTCTGCTACTCACCACTCAGGACCCAAACGAAGTTATCCAGGCCCTTGAGGATCGATTTGCACGCCCAGAAATTATCATTTTAGATGAGCTAGCCTCAGTTAGGAACTTGCCCAGACTTCAAAGCGACCTCAAGGACCTGAATACCTTCTCCAGCAGGGTACACAATCTGGTCATAACAATAAAACATTTAAATCAAATACCATATCTTTATTCACCGGAAATTTACTACACACTTTTAGGAAAATTAACACCATTACAAAGATCACTTTGGACTCGATATGCAGCCAACCAACCACCGGAGAAACCGAAGCTCGAAGCGTTATCGGATTTCCTTCGTGAAGAAGCTAAGAATCATGTCCAATTTGGTCTGCTACCACAACACTCTCAATTCACACACCCATCTTCATCAGATAAACACCATCAGCATCCCAAACGACTCGAAATTTGCAATGTAACCCGCATACAGGAATCGTACCCCTGCAGCCTTTGCAATCTAAGACATGCTCTTCTGGACTGCAAAAGGTTTCAGGAGTTATCACCTGAAGAAAAATTAGATCTTGTGTTGAAAAATCAACATTGTTTTCGATGTTTAGGTGACAAACGCCACAACTGGCGTACATGTCAAGCAAAAGTCAAGTGCCACATAGACAACTGCAAAGGCGGTCACCATCCCATTTTACACGGCGGCATTATAAAAAGATACACACCAAAAAGTTCACGACCTATCCTTTTGAACAAATCCGTCGGCACAGAAACTTCTTCAGAAAAACCTTATCAGAATACGTACACCACCTGTTCCTATTCTGATACGCAAAAACATGATAATATAAATACTACGTACTCACGCACCTCATCACAATCAGAAAACAACTATCATAAAAAAGTCCTCCTCAAGGTTATCCCAGTAGTAATTTCCGGCCCATTGGGGAGCGTGGAAACCTTAGCCCTCTTGGACGATGCCTCGACGGCTTCTCTTATTGACTCCTCCATCGCGGAGCAGATAGGGTCCAGGGGTCCGCAAGGACAAGTAAGAGTTGCTGGAGTAGCGGGCATGGCCCGCGAACACGACGTCGAGTACGTCGACTTTAAAATACGAGGGAAAAATAAAACAGAATACTTTGAAGTAGAAAACGCAGAATCGATTAAAAACCTAGACCTATCACCACAAGGCGTAAAATTATCAGACGTTGTAAAATACGACCACTTACGTGACATCGCGGAACAATTAGTTTTCGAGGAGGGTAAACCAATGGTTTTGATTGGAGCACTTGAATGGTACATTTCTATCTCGCGGGGAACCAGAGAAGGCACACGTAGCCAGCCAGTAGCAACTCTAACCCCCTTGGGTTGGGTTCTCCACGCAGGTCTAAGTAGTAAAACCAAACCAATAAATTTCGTGAATCACGTAACAGTACAGGAACGGTCAAGCTTCGAATCGCTAGACGAACTAATTAAGCGTCAATTTGAGATAGACGCACTAGGCGTATCTAAACACCCACGGTCGTATGGACCGCTACATAAGCGCGCTATACAAATTCTCGAACAAACAACGCGAAGACTTCACGACGGAAGGTTTGAAGCGGGACTACTTTGGAAAGATGACGACCCGATCATACCAGATAGCTACAAACACGCGTTGTCCCGGTTCAAATCTTTAGAACGAAACATGGCCAAAGACAACGACTTTGCCCAAGCGTTTAGAAATAACGTGAATTCGAACATAGAAAAAGGATACGCAGAGGAATGTACAACGAATCATGCGCAGCTTTTAGTAAAGGGTGGCAGATTCTGGTATCTCCCCCAGTTTGCAGTCGTCCATCCACAAAAGAAAAAGCTACGCGTCGTACAAGACGCCGCCGCTAAGTCAGATGGGGTTAGCCTAAATTCACTTCTGTTGACAGGCCCGGACTTACTCCGATCTTTACTAGGTATACTTTTTCGTTGGCGCGAGGGTCGGATTGCCATGATGGCCGATATCAGAGAAATGTTCCCCCAAGTTAAAATTAGGGAAAAAGATAGAGACATGCAACGTTTCCTGTGGCGCGCCCAGGACGGCGAACCCATGAAAGAATACCGCATGAGCTCTATGATTTTTGGTGCAGTATCGAGCCCCTGCATGGCGATATACTTACTCAATAAGAACGCAAAGGACAACTCTCATATCTTCCCGGACGCAGCCCGCGAAGTCCAAAGCAACACGTATATGGACGACTATGTTGGGAGCGTAGATAGCGTTTCACAAGCAGCCCGACTCGCAGCCGATATAGTAGCGCTCCACAAACTCGCTCAATTCGAAATGCGTGCCTGGGTGTCAAACCACCCGGACGCGCTGAAGTTGATTCCTACAGATCTTCACGCCACGCCACCTAACGAGGTACAAGTTACAACGCCCGCCCCTGACGTCCGCACCTTGGGCCTAGTCTGGAACCCATTGAAAGACACATTGGGTTTTCGCGCAGACCCAACGTTGAAGTTACCTCCCTTACTCACCAAAAGATTAGTTCTTTCCATGGTCATGCGACTTTACGACCCACTGGGTCTTCTCTCTCCTATAACAATAACTGGGAGGATACTTCTTCAGAAAGCTTGGCGTAAAGATTTGAATTGGGACGACTCCTTACCAGCCGACTTCACCGCGGAATGGCGAAATTGGTTCGAAAGCGTATCTCACGTTCCAAATTTAAAAATACCCCGTTGGTACCTAACACCTGAATTCGATTATAAAGAACTAGAATTACATCTCTTCGCTGACGCCAGCGAACTCGCGTACGCTTGCATAGCTTATTGGCGCTTCATTGGGAAGGACGAAAGTGTCCACATTTCCCCAATCGCCGGGAAAGCACGTGTAAGCCCCAATAAGCCTGTATCGATACCCAGGCTTGAATTACAAGCCGCGGTATTAGCTGTACGCCTAGCGACATCTATAATCGCGGAACATAATGTAAAGCCCGACCGTCGGCAATTTTGGACCGACTCACAGAACGTCCTAGGTTGGCTACGGTCCCAAGCACGAAATTTAAAAACCTTTGTAGCTAACAGGGTGGGAGAAATTTCCGAAGAATCCGAAATAGAAGAATGGCGTTGGCCGTCGCGCGACACTGTCACAGGTGGCGTGAACAAATTCTACACTCTTGAATTCGTGTGAGTAATCATTAGTCGGGTTAGGAGGGATTTCCGAGGGCCATTCTGATCTCTTTTTGAGGAGGAACGAAGGTCCTGTTAACCAACGTGTTGGTATTTCACCATTCATACGCGTGGCATCATCGGCTACGTTCAACGCTGAAGGTATCCAACGCCATTCTTCTATTTCGGATTCTTCGGAAATTTCTCCCACCCTGTTAGCTACAAAGGTTTTTAAATTTCGTGCTTGGGACCGTAGCCAACCTAGGACGTTCTGTGAGTCGGTCCAAAATTGCCGACGGTCGGGCTTTACATTATGTTCCGCGATTATAGATGTCGCTAGGCGTACAGCTAATACCGCGGCTTGTAATTCAAGCCTGGGTATCGATACAGGCTTATTGGGGCTTACACGTGCTTTCCCGGCGATTGGGGAAATGTGGACACTTTCGTCCTTCCCAATGAAGCGCCAATAAGCTATGCAAGCGTACGCGAGTTCGCTGGCGTCAGCGAAGAGATGTAATTCTAGTTCTTTATAATCGAATTCAGGTGTTAGGTACCAACGGGGTATTTTTAAATTTGGAACGTGAGATACGCTTTCGAACCAATTTCGCCATTCCGCGGTGAAGTCGGCTGGTAAGGAGTCGTCCCAATTCAAATCTTTACGCCAAGCTTTCTGAAGAAGTATCCTCCCAGTTATTGTTATAGGAGAGAGAAGACCCAGTGGGTCGTAAAGTCGCATGACCATGGAAAGAACTAATCTTTTGGTGAGTAAGGGAGGTAACTTCAACGTTGGGTCTGCGCGAAAACCCAATGTGTCTTTCAATGGGTTCCAGACTAGGCCCAAGGTGCGGACGTCAGGGGCGGGCGTTGTAACTTGTACCTCGTTAGGTGGCGTGGCGTGAAGATCTGTAGGAATCAACTTCAGCGCGTCCGGGTGGTTTGACACCCAGGCACGCATTTCGAATTGAGCGAGTTTGTGGAGCGCTACTATATCGGCTGCGAGTCGGGCTGCTTGTGAAACGCTATCTACGCTCCCAACATAGTCGTCCATATACGTGTTGCTTTGGACTTCGCGGGCTGCGTCCGGGAAGATATGAGAGTTGTCCTTTGCGTTCTTATTGAGTAAGTATATCGCCATGCAGGGGCTCGATACTGCACCAAAAATCATAGAGCTCATGCGGTATTCTTTCATGGGTTCGCCGTCCTGGGCGCGCCACAGGAAACGTTGCATGTCTCTATCTTTTTCCCTAATTTTAACTTGGGGGAACATTTCTCTGATATCGGCCATCATGGCAATCCGACCCTCGCGCCAACGAAAAAGTATACCTAGTAAAGATCGGAGTAAGTCCGGGCCTGTCAACAGAAGTGAATTTAGGCTAACCCCATCTGACTTAGCGGCGGCGTCTTGTACGACGCGTAGCTTTTTCTTTTGTGGATGGACGACTGCAAACTGGGGGAGATACCAGAATCTGCCACCCTTTACTAAAAGCTGCGCATGATTCGTTGTACATTCCTCTGCGTATCCTTTTTCTATGTTCGAATTCACGTTATTTCTAAACGCTTGGGCAAAGTCGTTGTCTTTGGCCATGTTTCGTTCTAAAGATTTGAACCGGGACAACGCGTGTTTGTAGCTATCTGGTATGATCGGGTCGTCATCTTTCCAAAGTAGTCCCGCTTCAAACCTTCCGTCGTGAAGTCTTCGCGTTGTTTGTTCGAGAATTTGTATAGCGCGCTTATGTAGCGGTCCATACGACCGTGGGTGTTTAGATACGCCTAGTGCGTCTATCTCAAATTGACGCTTAATTAGTTCGTCTAGCGATTCGAAGCTTGACCGTTCCTGTACTGTTACGTGATTCACGAAATTTATTGGTTTGGTTTTACTACTTAGACCTGCGTGGAGAACCCAACCCAAGGGGGTTAGAGTTGCTACTGGCTGGCTACGTGTGCCTTCTCTGGTTCCCCGCGAGATAGAAATGTACCATTCAAGTGCTCCAATCAAAACCATTGGTTTACCCTCCTCGAAAACTAATTGTTCCGCGATGTCACGTAAGTGGTCGTATTTTACAACGTCTGATAATTTTACGCCTTGTGGTGATAGGTCTAGGTTTTTAATCGATTCTGCGTTTTCTACTTCAAAGTATTCTGTTTTATTTTTCCCTCGTATTTTAAAGTCGACGTACTCGACGTCGTGTTCGCGGGCCATGCCCGCTACTCCAGCAACTCTTACTTGTCCTTGCGGACCCCTGGACCCTATCTGCTCCGCGATGGAGGAGTCAATAAGAGAAGCCGTCGAGGCATCGTCCAAGAGGGCTAAGGTTTCCACGCTCCCCAATGGGCCGGAAATTACTACTGGGATAACCTTGAGGAGGACTTTTTTATGATAGTTGTTTCCTGATTGTGATGAGGTGCGTGAGTACGTAGTATTTATATTATCATGTTTTTGCGTATCAGAATAGGAACAGGTGGTGTACGTATTCTGATAAGGTTTTTCTGAAGAAGTTTCTGTGCCGACGGATTTGTTCAAAAGGATGGGTCGTGAACTTTTTGGTGTGTATCTTTTTATAATGCCGCCGTGTAAAATGGGATGGTGACCGCCTTTGCAGTTGTCTATGTGGCACTTGACTTTTGCTTGACATGTACGCCAGTTGTGGCGTTTGTCACCTAAACATCGAAAACAATGTTGATTTTTCAACACAAGATCTAATTTTTCTTCAGGTGATAACTCCTGAAACCTTTTGCAGTCCAGAAGAGCATGTCTTAGATTGCAAAGGCTGCAGGGGTACGATTCCTGTATGCGGGTTACATTGCAAATTTCGAGTCGTTTGGGATGCTGATGGTGTTTATCTGATGAAGATGGGTGTGTGAATTGAGAGTGTTGTGGTAGCAGACCAAATTGGACATGATTCTTAGCTTCTTCACGAAGGAAATCCGATAACGCTTCGAGCTTCGGTTTCTCCGGTGGTTGGTTGGCTGCATATCGAGTCCAAAGTGATCTTTGTAATGGTGTTAATTTTCCTAAAAGTGTGTAGTAAATTTCCGGTGAATAAAGATATGGTATTTGATTTAAATGTTTTATTGTTATGACCAGATTGTGTACCCTGCTGGAGAAGGTATTCAGGTCCTTGAGGTCGCTTTGAAGTCTGGGCAAGTTCCTAACTGAGGCTAGCTCATCTAAAATGATAATTTCTGGGCGTGCAAAGCGATCCTCAAGGGCCTGGATAACTTCGTTTGGGTCCTGAGTGGTGAGTAGCAGAGCAGACACCGCTTGATACGCTTCGCCACGTAGGGCTTGGCGTATTCGGGCTAAATTTTCGTTGTTTGAATAATTATTTTTGGTTTCTTCAAAGCTACGTTTAAAAGCAAGCCACTCGCTCGGTCTACCATAGTAGGGTTTAATTTCTATGATGGATTTTGGGGCTGGGCGGTTATTGTTGTCTTTTGAGAGTGAGATGATTACGTTTGCCAGCTTGTTGAATGGGTCTACGTAATTATCATTATTGTGAACCACGGGGTAGTGAGGGTGCAGCCGTGCTGCATCTTGGTTTGTGGATCTTTGGTTTGCTGGTGCTGGGTGAGGCATGGACACTGAGTTGGAAACGTACGCTGGCTGGGGCACGTCCGCTGGCTGGAGAGCGTACGCTAACTGGGGCACGAACGCTGATGTGTGCTCGTGCGCTGGCTGAGAGGCGCGCACTGGCTGGGGCGCGTGCACTGGCTGGGGCGCGTGCTCTGCCTGGAATACGTGCACTGGTTCGTGCACATGCACTGACGTTGTGGCGTGCACTGGCTTGGATGTAGGTGCCAAATGTAGTGATGCCGCACGCGGCGGTGCAGTATCATGGCCCGTCCCTGGCACAGGTAGGAAGTTGTCAGGTAGGCTGTGGACCCAGAGATGAGTTCTGTTAGTTATGTGGGAACCACGCGACGAAGCATCTAATAATGCCAGCTCTGCTCTATGAGCATGGACTTGAGCTTGCTCTTTCATTTTCATAATTTTTAGGCGATCTGCTTCGCGTTCGGCTGCAAGCTTCAAACGTTCTGCCTCGCGTTCGGCTGCGAGTTCGAGCTCAATTTCGAGTAGAGCCTGGGCATTGCGGGCTTCGGCCGCATGGCGTTGGGCAATTATCGTGTGTCTGCTGCTGTTTGATTTAGAAATAATGGAACGATACGTACTGATACCGGCATGTACCTCCTGTGCCGCTTGTTGCGGTAGGTCCGCGCTCGTAGTCTGGAGCGCCTGGGGCCTTTCGCAATCAGCGGCAACATTTTGTGGTGCCGAAGGGAGTCCCTGCCACAGTGGACACCTCTGCTACCCGCACGATGCCGTCATGCCCTGGGAATACAGCTGATATGCGTCCTCGTGGCCATGTAAATATTGAAATCAAAAACTGCCTTCGATCATAATTCTTTACTGACACTCAAAACAAAACCAAAACATCAAAGTCATATCAAAAAGGATGGCTAAGCTGCCAGTTACCAACATGAGGAAACCTGCACGCACCTACGAAGAAATTCAAAGGTTGTGGTGTGAAGTCGACAAAGCGTAGGTACTGGGCTCACGTGGTCGCAGGCCCGATCGCCGTAGTTCAGGGTAGGCTCTTGCCCATCGGTGGGGACGTATAAGAGCTGATGATGATGTATTTGACTTAGCTGTAACATACTTGAAATAAAGGATGTGAATAATAGATATTACACATGAGGAAGTTTATCTGCTAGGTAAATCGTATTATTTGACGTCATAAAGATACATTTAATTTTTTCTTTCTGGTTTTTGAGCAAAATAATTTAAAATAGTATAGGTTTGGTATACCTACATTCACCAAATTTTGAAAACCACAGCCTCCCTCATAAGTTGTTCTGCGTGCCCCGAGACCTGCACGCGAGGAGACCTCTGCTACAGAGAGATCCATTAAAGAGGCAAAGTTCTGGATGAAATGTAATTTGTGTCATGCCATTGGCTCGAAAGAAAAAGACGATCAAATATAAAACCACAACAAGTAAAACCACAATCAAGCCTCCTTCTACAAGTTTTTATTTGAGCTTATCATTTCCAACCGTAAGCTTCCTGAATAGCACCTTGTTACTACTACCAATTCTTCTGCGCGAATCCAAAGATTAACTTGGACATAACTAGTTTCACTTCAGTCCATTTCGCAGTCTAAATTATACAAGACGCGAAACTACGAACGTAGCTGATATCTATTGATAACATTCTATATGAAACTCAGTCCCTGGGTGCGCGTATGGAAATACTTTGAGATATTATTCTTGTCAGATACATATCGTTCCGAATGCAATAAACTTGCAAATTGTTCGACGTGGTCCCGCTATTAAAACACTTCATGTGGAAATATCGCAGAGCAGAATCCTTTGGAATGTTGTGACGCAAATAGAGTTGAATATGGTTTTAATTTGAGATTTTTCCTTTCGTAAGAACTGTTTGAAATGTAAAAATAAAAAAAAATTATGAATTTTTTAGTTAAGGTCAGTATAGTTATTAAATTTTCGATTATTTCATTATGTAAGATAGAATGGAGTAGATAAGCATCAATATAGTCTCAAATAATGACTAACATTCACACAGACTGTTAAAACGTATACGTATATTTTATCTAAAAGCGTAAAAATAAACAAAAAACAAGTACAAATAAGCAAA
>JARACY010001452.1:0-58302 GCA_029255725.1 Scrobipalpa atriplicella
AATTCATCTTTGATTTAAAAAAAGTAAAAAAAAAAAAACGTGATTGGACATTTTACTACCTATTAAAAGCCTCTGAAATTATTAACTCTGCATTTCTATTTCCATTTCTGAAGTATCTGAGTGGCCAATCCCCAATAGAACCTCAGCATGCTAAATGGAGCTGAAACCACTCGCATAAAGTTTACTAGTTCACTGGTTGCCGAAACCCGAATGCGACGACTAACTAAAGTTCAACTTCGAAATAGAATAACCCAACTAAAAGCTCTAAGAGGCTGTGTAAAATAGAATAGTTTGTTTCAGTAATATTCACCGATGCCTCCTCCATAACTGCCTCCGTGGTCTAGTGGTCTGAGCCATGGGTTCTCGATCCGGAAGTCCTGGGTTTGATTTCCAGGGGGGGAACACAAAGTTGATATTTGTGAATTTATTACTTTGTGACATTTTCCCCAGTTTGGTTAGAACATTGCAGGCTGTATCACCTGATTGTCCAAGAAAAAAGAGTACTTGGAGGTCACGTTAAAGCCGACGGCCCCGCTCGCTGTCTTTGATAGTGGTCGTTACACAAACCATGTCAAAGGACTCAAAAGACACTCGCCAAAAAGAGGAAGTTTGCCTGCGCTTATAATATAAGCTACAGATTAGGAGATCTACCATTTTTAAGATTTATTAATAGAAAAAAAAACTTTGGGTTTTCCTATAAACCGAGACGAGACTGGTTGAGAGGTAATAAGGTATAGGCATGTATATTTTTTAGCAACCAAAATAGTACTATAGTATGTCAAATTAGGTACTACAATGAAGGTTAACAATCTTTGACGTCTTTTACTCGAAGATCATGTTTCTAAAATAAGTTTTAGCTATTTATAGATATCAAAAATAATGAGATAATTGTTTTGATAAATTTAACTAATTTGCCAATACTAATTATCATTTATATTAGAAATTAGTTTATAAGTAAAAAGATGTGAAAGATTGTTTACCTTTATTTTAGTACCTACTTATTTGGAAATACTATAGGTAGGGAGGGTATTTAGTACTTATTAGTTGTTATTCTCACATGTAAGTCTTATTACCTTTTAATTATCACACCTTATATCTTATTTGTTTATTTTAACACCTTAAACGGCCTCATGTTTTACACACCCCAAGATTAATGAAATTTCGAGTCTCAATTCCAAATCGTACCGATGCTTACGCATCAAAAACGGGAGCACGTCGCTTTGAAACAAATGGCACGAGATCCAGGGATAGGGTCCTGAAATATGAGGTACATTATCGCTATGATTCTTGCACCCGTCATGGAGGACCCCCAAGGGGCTCTTGTCAGAAGATGGCCCCAGAATGACGGGACTGGAAATCGGTAGTATTTGTTTTGACAAAGTCTTGGATGTTTTCTTTGGTTTCTTTGATTTTTTTATGTTTTTCTGTTGTTTTTTTTTAATTATTTTATCGGGTTCTTTAAATTAAATTAAATTTTAATACTATTATGTTTGTCATAATCGCTTTTGATTCTTACACCCGTCGGCCTCCAAGGAACTCTTATCAGGATAGCCCTAGAATTATGAAAATTGGCATTGCAGCCTTCGATTTTTGGATCTTTAATTCAATTTTAAAAATATTACCTACAACAAAAAGATGTTAGATGATAATAAATTTTCAATGTATTTGAAAAGAAGACACTCAGTAAATTTGTAGGCTATAAATTCTGTATTTTAAATATATCTATTGAAAGCCATTATAAGAAGTCGTCAATGAGTTTTATAATTGAGTTAAACATTCAAATTTAATTAGAACTTCGTTTAATAACTTTAAAATCGAAAATGCAAATATTTGTAAAGACGTTTTGTGAATTCAAAAGTTTCTTTTTATTGTAAGTTTGAAAAGATAAAATTTTGAGTTTGAATTGAAAAGTTAAAGGTAGAATAATGAGGCATTGTAAATTTTCATCGTATGAAGAGAAAAGTCAATAAAGTTATTGGGCTACTTATAAATTAAATTAAAATTAAAAACTCATTTAAAAAGGCAAAAGATCCTATTTAAGAAAGTAAAATTATTTGTATCACACTTCTCATTTTCATTGTTGATTTGATATCGAAATTTATATTTTTTTTCTGATATAGCTTCTCAGTTTCATTTTACTAGCTTGAATTGCATTAGAAATTCTAATGTGAAATAGTTTACAGCATAAGGATATAAATCCGTCGATTGAATACTTCATTTAGGAGATTGGGACCGAAATTTCGTTATTCAAATCAAACTAAACGTTATCATGCTCCTCTGTGATAATTGAATTTGCAATTACTGATTGAATGTGCATAAGTGTTTCTCTCTGTAATTATTTCGTGTTCCGCCCGCACCCTCCCTACAATTTACGTCCTTATTGTTATGGACATAACCCAATTTCCTCTACGGCCGAAATTACGTTTTCGTCCATTTTCAGGTCTTTGTTGGTTTTGTGTAAGCCTGTCATATTATAATAGCTGTAGGCGAATTAACCGGTTTTGATTTCACGTGTTGTTAAACGATTTCAAAACGATCGATTTTTATGAGATAAGTTATGTCTACATTGCTTGCTTATTTCGGAATATAGGAAATTATCATCATCATACTCCTTGATCCATCTTTACAGATAAATGATAATTTCCTATATTCCGAAATAAGCAAGCAATGTAGACATAACTTATCTCATAAAAATCGATCGTTTTGAAATCGTTTAACAACACGTGAAATCAAAACCGGTTAATTCGCCTACAGCTATTATAATATGACAGGCTTACACAAAACCAACAAAGACCTGAAAATGGACGAAAACGTAATTTCGGCCGTAGAGGAAATTGGGTTATGTCCATAACAATAAGGACGTAAATTGTAGGGAGGGTGCGGGCGGAACACGAAATAATTACAGAGAGAAACACTTATGCACATTCAATCAGTAATTGCAAATTCAATTATCACAGAGGAGCATGATAACGTTTAGTTTGATTTGAATAACGAAATTTCGGTCCCAATCTCCTAAATGAAGTATTCAATCGACGGATTTATATCCTTATGCTGTAAACTATTTCACATTAGAATTTCTAATGCAATTCAAGCTAGTAAAATGAAACTGAGAAGCTATATCAGAAAAAAAATATAAATTTCGATATCAAATCAACAATGAAAATGAGAAGTGTGATACAAATAATTTTACTTTCTTAAATAGGATCTTTTGCCTTTTTAAATGAGTTTTTAATTTTAATTTAATTTATAAGTAGCCCAATAACTTTATTGACTTTTCTCTTCATACGATGAAAATTTACAATGCCTCATTATTCTACCTTTAACTTTTCAATTCAAACTCAAAATTTTATCTTTTCAAACTTACAATAAAAAGAAACTTTTGAATTCACAAAACGTCTTTACAAATATTTGCATTTTCGATTTTAAAGTTATTAAACGAAGTTCTAATTAAATTTGAATGTTTAACTCAATTATAAAACTCATTGACGACTTCTTATAATGGCTTTCAATAGATATATTTAAAATACAGAATTTATAGCCTACAAATTTACTGAGTGTCTTCTTTTCAAATACATTGAAAATTTATTATCATCTAACATCTTTTTGTTGTAGGTAATATTTTTAAAATTGAATTAAAGATCCAAAAATCGAAGGCTGCAATGCCAATTTTCATAATTCTAGGGCTATCCTGATAAGAGTTCCTTGGAGGCCGACGGGTGTAAGAATCAAAAGCGATTATGACAAACATAATAGTATTAAAATTTAATTTAATTTAAAGAACCCGATAAAATAATTAAAAAAAAACAACAGAAAAACATAAAAAAATCAAAGAAACCAAAGAAAACATCCAAGACTTTGTCAAAACAAATACTACCGATTTCCAGTCCCGTCATTCTGGGGCCATCTTCTGACAAGAGCCCCTTGGGGGTCCTCCATGACGGGTGCAAGAATCATAGCGATAATGTACCTCATATTTCAGGACCCTATCCCTGGATCTCGTGCCATTTGTTTCAAAGCGACGTGCTCCCGTTTTTGATGCGTAAGCATCGGTACGATTTGGAATTGAGACTCGAAATTTCATTAATCTTGGGGTGTGTAAAACATGAGGCCGTTTAAGGTGTTAAAATAAACAAATAAGATATAAGGTGTGATAATTAAAAGGTAATAAGACTTACATGTGAGAATAACAACTAATAAGTACTAAATACCCTCCCTACCTATAGTATTTCCAAATAAGTAGGTACTAAAATAAAGGTAAACAATCTTTCACATCTTTTTACTTATAAACTAATTTCTAATATAAATGATAATTAGTATTGGCAAATTAGTTAAATTTATCAAAACAATTATCTCATTATTTTTGATATCTATAAATAGCTAAAACTTATTTTAGAAACATGATCTTCGAGTAAAAGACGTCAAAGATTGTTAACCTTCATTGTAGTACCTAATTTGACATACTATAGTACTATTTTGGTTGCTAAAAAATATACATGCCTATACCTTATTACCTCTCAACCAGTCTCGTCTCGGTTTATAGGAAAACCCAAAGTTTTTTTTTCTATTAATAAATCTTAAAAATGGTAGATCTCCTAATTTTGCAATTGTGTAATGTTGGTTTAGAATTTTCTTCTTTTTGGCGAGTGTCTTTTGAGTCCTTTGACATGGTTTGTGTAACGACCACTATCAAAGACAGCGAGCGGGGCCGTCGGCTTTAACGTGACCTCCAAGTACTCTTTTTTCTTGGACAATCAGGTGATACAGCCTGCAATGTTCTAACCAAACTGGGGAAAATGTCACAAAGTAATAAATTCACAAATATCAACTTTGTGTTCCCCCCCTGGAAATCAAACCCAGGACTTCCGGATCGAGAACCCATGGCTCAGACCACTAGACCACGGAGGCAGTTATGGAGGAGGCATCGGTGAATATTACTGAAACAAACTATTCTATTTTACACAGCCTCTTAGAGCTTTTAGTTGGGTTATTCTATTTCGAAGTTGAACTTTAGTTAGTCGTCGCATTCGGGTTTCGGCAACCAGTGAACTAGTAAACTTTATGCGAGTGGTTTCAGCTCCATTTAGCATGCTGAGGTTCTATTGGGGATTGGCCACTCAGATACTTCAGAAATGGAAATAGAAATGCAGAGTTAATAATTTCAGAGGCTTTTAATAGGTAGTAAAATGTCCAATCACGTTTTTTTTTTTTACTTTTTTTAAATCAAAGATGAATTTGATATAATCGATGTTGTGTTCCCTTCGTGAGAATCGAACATACGACCTCCGAATCGAGAGCCTAAGGGTAAGTTCACACCGGGAAACGACGCGGTCCGAAGCTACTTTAATATGCATCTCGTTGTACATAACCTACTAAGAAGTGACCGCGCGGCTTAATTGTGTCACGAGCTCTTGAAAAGTGCGCGTTGCGTCTCTAAGCGTCGCGTCCAGATATGAATTGACCACAACCACTGAGGCAGTCAGTTATTGTCTCAGTAGTTTCAGTTACAAATCATTTGAAATTCACAGAACACAAGGCACTGACCGGTCTGACATCGACGTAGATTTAAAGGGTTTCAATTTAAAAGTTTTGAAACCAGATCAGTGCTGTAAATCAAACGGGTTTGATTTAGATTTCCAGTTATAGTCATAGAATTTGATAAACGTATGCGTAGTTGTTTTGTTTTTGCATAACTATAATTCATAACATTTTAGTTATATCAGATGGCCTTTGGTGCTTGCTTCTGCCAACCAATGTCCTCGTTCAATCCCCTAGATTAGATAGCCGAACCCGTATAATATGGGAAAAGACTGGAAAGGTGATGTTAGTTCTTGTTTCTGCCATTATTTGAAAAGAAAAAAAATTCAACTTGATACCTTCACGTGTTCCTGAGAAAAAGGATGACGACAGACAGACAGACAGACGGACCGAACCGAGTTCCTATAAGGGTTCCTTTTTCCCTTTTGTGGTACGGAACCCTAAAAACAACAAGTTTTAATAAAACAGGACCATTCTATGCATTTCTTTATATTATTATAACTCTGAAAACAAAAAAAATGGTCAATAATTATGTCTCTATTGTACTATCTATAGCATACATCTAGCCAGCAAAAGTCTGTCGGTAAAAATGATAACTAAAACACTATTATCTCTTTATTTTTTTTCTTTGATAATGTTCGTTCCTTAAATAGACGAGGTGCTAAACCTGCAAACACAAACAGCTGGTTTAATTAGTAACTTAGTATCTGGGTCAGCTCGGGCTAAATAAATGGCAGTAACAAGGAAGGTACGGTGAACAATGCTGAATTACACACCGCCCTATAAATTTATGTCTTCATGTAAATACAACTAGACTAGACAATATATTACAGCACAATTAGCATTCCACTGTAAAGCTTTATCCTTCAGTTAGCAGGATTTTCCGTTGAGAAAATTTATTAACCAGACTTAAAAAGGTGGTGAAGAGCAGCTGCCATAAATGTCAGTGGTAACTACACATGGACTAATAATCGTGAAAAAAAATATTTTTTACCGGATTTGACCCCTAAATAAACGAAATAAGCAGTACCTACACAAATTTACTGGCTGAAAAACTCATCATAAATCATCATTATTTCTCTCGGTGTTTTATTATCACTCCCAGTCCAGCAAGGAAGTAAATTCGCAATTTCCTCTACCTACTCCTAGATCTGGCTACTTACCGACCTAAGAAATTAATCTTGTCTAGTACCTACAGACGACGCTGCTGTAATTAGCTTCTGCTCTTTTTTTTTGTTCCAGATGAAAGTTTTAAGTAAGATTATTTTTATCTCCTACAAAGAAACCCACATAAAAAGTATATTTTCAATGTTAGTATCCAAAGATTTTGTTTTGCAAATACACATAATACTGTACCTCTATACCTACTCAAAATGTACCGAAGTCTTATATAATAAGTTATTGTATTTGTCATTTGCGTATAGAACTCTACAACCATGAACCACGTTGCAACAGATGCTGATTGAATCATTTATCTGTAAAGATGGATCAAGGAGTATGATGATGATAATTTCCTATATTCCGAAATAAGCAAGCAATGTAGACATAACTTATCTCATAAAAATCGATCGTTTTGAAATCGTTTAACAACACGTGAAATCAAAACCGGTTAATTCGCCTACAGCTATTATAATATGACAGGCTTACACAAAACCAACAAAGACCTGAAAATGGACGAAAACGTAATTTCGGCCGTAGAGGAAATTGGGTTATGTCCATAACAATAAGGACGTAAATTGTAGGGAGGGTGCGGGCGGAACACGAAATAATTACAGAGAGAAACACTTATGCACATTCAATCAGTAATTGCAAATTCAATTATCACAGAGGAGCATGATAACGTTTAGTTTGATTTGAATAACGAAATTTCGGTCCCAATCTCCTAAATGAAGTATTCAATCGACGGATTTATATCCTTATGCTGTAAACTATTTCACATTAGAATTTCTAATGCAATTCAAGCTAGTAAAATGAAACTGAGAAGCTATATCAGAAAAAAAATATAAATTTCGATATCAAATCAACAATGAAAATGAGAAGTGTGATACAAATAATTTTACTTTCTTAAATAGGATCTTTTGCCTTTTTAAATGAGTTTTTAATTTTAATTTAATTTATAAGTAGCCCAATAACTTTATTGACTTTTCTCTTCATACGATGAAAATTTACAATGCCTCATTATTCTACCTTTAACTTTTCAATTCAAACTCAAAATTTTATCTTTTCAAACTTACAATAAAAAGAAACTTTTGAATTCACAAAACGTCTTTACAAATATTTGCATTTTCGATTTTAAAGTTATTAAACGAAGTTCTAATTAAATTTGAATGTTTAACTCAATTATAAAACTCATTGACGACTTCTTATAATGGCTTTCAATAGATATATTTAAAATACAGAATTTATAGCCTACAAATTTACTGAGTGTCTTCTTTTCAAATACATTGAAAATTTATTATCATCTAACATCTTTTTGTTGTAGGTAATATTTTTAAAATTGAATTAAAGATCCAAAAATCGAAGGCTGCAATGCCAATTTTCATAATTCTAGGGCTATCCTGATAAGAGTTCCTTGGAGGCCGACGGGTGTAAGAATCAAAAGCGATTATGACAAACATAATAGTATTAAAATTTAATTTAATTTAAAGAACCCGATAAAATAATTAAAAAAAAACAACAGAAAAACATAAAAAAATCAAAGAAACCAAAGAAAACATCCAAGACTTTGTCAAAACAAATACTACCGATTTCCAGTCCCGTCATTCTGGGGCCATCTTCTGACAAGAGCCCCTTGGGGGTCCTCCATGACGGGTGCAAGAATCATAGCGATAATGTACCTCATATTTCAGGACCCTATCCCTGGATCTCGTGCCATTTGTTTCAAAGCGACGTGCTCCCGTTTTTGATGCGTAAGCATCGGTACGATTTGGAATTGAGACTCGAAATTTCATTAATCTTGGGGTGTGTAAAACATGAGGCCGTTTAAGGTGTTAAAATAAACAAATAAGATATAAGGTGTGATAATTAAAAGGTAATAAGACTTACATGTGAGAATAACAACTAATAAGTACTAAATACCCTCCCTACCTATAGTATTTCCAAATAAGTAGGTACTAAAATAAAGGTAAACAATCTTTCACATCTTTTTACTTATAAACTAATTTCTAATATAAATGATAATTAGTATTGGCAAATTAGTTAAATTTATCAAAACAATTATCTCATTATTTTTGATATCTATAAATAGCTAAAACTTATTTTAGAAACATGATCTTCGAGTAAAAGACGTCAAAGATTGTTAACCTTCATTGTAGTACCTAATTTGACATACTATAGTACTATTTTGGTTGCTAAAAAATATACATGCCTATACCTTATTACCTCTCAACCAGTCTCGTCTCGGTTTATAGGAAAACCCAAAGTTTTTTTTTCTATTAATAAATCTTAAAAATGGTAGATCTCCTAATCTGTAGCTTATATTATAAGCGCAGGCAAACTTCCTCTTTTTGGTATAGGCTGACGTCGAAACGTATAATTACTTGCCAAGAAGCTTGCAGCTGGTGCCCAACTTTATGCAGCCGCGGTATGAAAAGAAACTTTGCCCTGATGAGATTCATTGGATAAAAACTTCCTTTGTAATACTTCACTTGAGTTTTTTAAGGAAAATCTGAGGATTTTGATTTAGAGGCAGGATTACTTAGCTGCGGAAGAGATAAAATTAAATGTTTCTTCAGATACTTACAAATAAAAAATAAAATTTGTATTATTTTGTTTTGGAAGATTTGGAAGTATAGAGTAAGAAATGATTTCTAGAAATTGGTAGGTCCTGTACACAATTGCAAGCGTCTACAATTAACATACCTATACATTAAGAAAAAATATAATAATAACCACGCATCCAAACAAATGTTGCACATAATATCAAGCCAAAGTGCTAAATCTTCCTCGTAAGTGCAAATCGACTTAGCACCGTCGGTTTCCCAAGTCAATCAGGTCTCAAATTACTGAGGTTCTATTATAAACCAGATCTATTCGTGAATGTATTTTGTATGCCAGCCACGTAGCACTGGCGTCTCAGGACAGGCGGTCAATTTCCTTGAGAGATGTGTTTACATGGGGACAGCGGGTAAGTGGTTAGTAATCAATCATGGGTATTGGAAATTGGTATATAAAGGTCCCTACAAAGTATACATCTGTCTTCATCTCATTACTTTTAAAAATATTAAGGAACGTGCCCGAACATGAAAATAATAATGCGTTACCTAATAATACTTCTATTTTTTTTTTTATCTCTATGGACTATGGAAGAACAAAACTAAATAAGGCAGGATTTTTTTTGTTAAAATTTGTTGCAAAATGCAGCAGCTAGTTATTTTATTAAAATTTTAAATACAGAAACTGTAAGTATTTAAATTTTAAGTAATCATTTGATAACAGCATTTAAATTTAGAGTAGGTATTAAATTATTTTACGAGGCATAAAAATAATTAATTTCCTCCTTCGTTGCTTCTACTATTGTCTCAGTGCAAACAGATAAAAGCTGAGACTACTACTCGGTGTGTCAACAATCTTAAGAGCTTGAACAAAGAGCGCTGCTCTCTCGCCAGGGTTTATGTGTGACTTTATTAGTTACTGTCTCATTGTCCTGATGTACTATCTCAGTGTAAACGGGGGACGGGGGACCTTCAAGGCGATTACTAGGAAGTGAATGTGTGTCAACACTGTTAAGTGCTCGGACAAAGACGAAGATACTGGTTTTATCAGCGATTGAGTTTGTCCTGTTTAGTGGCGATCGCAGTGAAATGTTTCAGATGCGACAAGGATAATTGAAGAATTCATCGTTACCACTGCTGCCAGTCATAATATCTATAAATAAGGTGAACCTACTCTTGCAAATTTTTCCCTATGATCATAGGGTGAAAATAAAAATAAAATGCTCCCATCAAACTACGTAAGTATGAAGCAACAGACTTATAGTGATGCGTTGGTAGGTATCACTATTAATTTATTGCTCATAAATTATCACCAAAATCTTCAAAGTTATGGGTTTGCCCATTTCAAATGTAACAATTTTACTTTTTAGGGAATTAAACAACCATTATTCTTGCAAATAATTTTCTTTCCCGAGAAACCGCATACAACAATAAATAAAAAATAAAAAAACGACCAGTCTAATCGCGGCAAATTATAAATTAGTCTAGAGGGCGCCGCATAGCATATTGTTAAAAACCACGAGATCGCCGCTATTTGCGTACGAAAGCATTTTCACGCGGGGTGAATATAAAACAGAAAGATTTTTTTGCATTTACTTTTTGTTGCCAGATTCAGCTGGTAATTATTTTTGCATTTAATTTTGGGATTGCGCTACGCTGGTTTTGCTGTAATTGTTTAAGCCAATTTGTTATGACTACAATACTGTGTTAATTATAAAAGGTTATCTTTATCATCAATAGATAGAAACAAAAACCTGTTTGATACAATAGTAATTTGAAATTACTTTACTTAATATTATGCTGGTTTAATTTTAGATATAAACATCATTTTGATAACGCTAAAGAATGCACACACTTTCACCTCCCTGGCTGAAAAATCTAAAATTGACCATATAGGATCCAATGCAGTATATGCCATACGACATGATGATGACTTTCACCTCCGCGCTGCATTCATAGCTCACCACGATCTTACGGCTTGTAGTATAAACTTGGATTATTTGTAAGTCTGGTCTGTATTATGTCTATGTCAGTAAGGGCTTACTTGTACCTTGAATATTCCGACACAAAGTCATCAGCGACCAAACGTTATTTACGCCAATATTCTGCAAAAAATATCAAAAAGGGCAACCTTCTTTGCATTTCATACGCCAATTGTTCGTCTAAGAAAACTTGGAGCTAATTTCTCGGTTCACTGGTGGTATTCGCGCGCCGCTAACTTCATTGCAAAGTGATTTCCTCGCAGCACACACAGAGCACAGCTAAAGAATAAGTATTCTCGAACAAATAAATACTCTTCTCACTTTTCTAGTGGTGGTGGCATATGAGTATTTCTTCTGTCGGTTACTGTCCTTCTTTGAGATAGAAAGACTTGCTAGACAAACGCCTGGTAACAAACCACGCCAGAGGCGTAGAAAGTCTGAGCATGACCCAATATAAGAGAACCCAAAAAACGATCTTCAATAAAAGAAACAGAAGATGCTTCCACTACTGAGTTGGTACACTTTTAAGTTCACAGTAGGTACACTTTTTCGACTGTTTTCTTGCACTGCATACATTTTGGCATTCCTATCCTAGACTGTTTATTTACAATATTGATACACGATTTAAGTTACGAAGAAGACCATGCAGACAAGCACAATAATTTATCGTAATCCCTCAATTTTGAATCATAGTGCATCAGTGTTATTGAAACTTTACTGACTTACCGCTATATATTTTTAATTCTTAATTCAAAAAAATGTAAGTACAAAAGATGAGGCCGTGACGCCCCAATTCATTTCATGAGACAGATAGAGCAGCCGGCGCGCGCGGCTATTTATCAGTAAAGAAATTCATAAAAAGTTCATGCTTTAGCCGATTCAAAAGCGAGCAGGAAGTATTCATTACTCGGACCGTCGCGGCAAACGATATTTTACGAAGAAAAATTGTGTGAAGGCCTGACGTGATGCGAATTCTGGGACTATTACTCACGGTGTCATCTCGTTTCGGCCGAGGGAACGGGAAAGACGCCTGTTTTCCTGTTCTGCTGAGGAGACGGTAGGCAAGGTATAAACAACTGCGTAAAACGGATTTTCCTGTACGAGAAAAATATGTATGTATTCAGTTCAGTTAATATTATGATCTGACAGAAATAATTTATCTATATTGGTTCTTAGAAATACTATAAAAACCTACTTGCTGTCACATGCTGTACGTTGTAAAAGCAAAACAATACCTGCGAAAAATTGTATTATTTTTGGTATGTAGGTATTCGCTCTTCAGTGTATTTTAAGTAAGTCATACATCAGCTAAAGTTGCGCTGCACTTCTGAAGAACATACTTAATATTATTTTCCGTGCGATACTTTCCGACACTTTGTAACATATTTTTTGTCACTTAATACCTGTTCAGATAGTGCAATTCAAAAACACAAACTGCAATATTTAGGTAACATAATTTTCTCAAACACCTAGCTAGTAATATCGAAATATACAGTATGAACTATCAAAGTCCTCTCTTGTAAGATTTTCAACTTTGTTTCAACCTCGTACAATCGATGCCCGCTACTTTCTTGCCCCATCGCTCCCAACTTGACCCACTCCAATATCTAGAAAGAGGCCGTATCTTCCATGCTGTTACGCCGATGGTACAAATTAACTGACGGAACCGTTAAGACTGGGACACTTATACTAGGGAACACTTATTATTTTATTTCCTGCAAACATTTACAATGTTGCAAGGGGAAATGGGGACGTTTTACGACGCACTCCCATAGCGGGGACTATGTTAAATAAGTGCTTGTGTAAACGTAAAGTCGGGTAGAAATGGTATCTAGGTAAATTATTTGGGTTATGTTCTATGAAAATGCAACGACTTAAGAGCATAGATATGGTCGGGGAACTTTTATTTTGTAGTATGCACCGTCAAAAGGTTTCATGATTGTGAAATATAAAAAATAGTAAGTAAGTTTGCTGTCAAAAGCCTTAAGTAAATCAATTTTATTCCACAAAGGAATGCTTGCTAGTAATTTTTTATTAAGGACAAAAAAAGGAAAACTGCCTCCACATGAGAGTCTGGTCGTTAGTGTCTTCATTTAAATGAACAAAAAAGGGTAGAACAAAATTCGGAATCGCATCACCACGGCTCTTTTACGGGTATTAGAGTCCGAAGAATCGTAGAGCATTCTTTTGTCGGCAGACAGATCTCATTTGCAATTCCATTGGAGAAAATTTTAGGTCGTTACACCCGAATTAAATGAACGACCGTTCAGCGCTTCTGCTTCGAGGTAGTGTTCTGTGTGTTTTGGCTGTTTTTTTTTCTTTTTCGATAATTGTCTCCAATCTAGGCAAGAAGAGAAGGGAATATTTCACTGAGTACATAATAACATAAACATAGTGTTTTTATAAGCTTATTATAATCAAACAACTTGCACTATTTATAAGTTTTGAGATTTTCGCGATTGTTTATGTTTACTGCAAATACTTAATTGTTATTTTAAAATATCGAGGTAAAATAATAAATGATCTGATAGCGGTAATAATCCCGTTTAATATAAAAATATATTTCATTATTCAATGTACACGTAAGTAGTACTTAGTGAATCCTTTTAAAGGATGTTTATGTAATAATTACAATTTATATTTAGCAAAATTATGATTAAAATAATACACAACACACCTGGAGGTGTTTTATAGCGGTCACAGTAGTTAAATTACGTTTTTAGAGTTCTAATTTTTTACAGTAGGCACAAAATATATTATCTGTTTTTTTTTTCCCATTTCGAATGTGTCTACTAAAGATTTTCCAAAATAACGCGACAAAAGCCTATAATCCGCTTCCATTAAGCACTTATTGTGGAGGTCATCCCAAAATGTTTTTACGAAATCCATTTTTCGTTTAAAATGGCGTTGCTTAAAATTTTACGGCCTTAGTTTTATGATTTCTTATTTTCTGAAACAGTTTGCTAACTTTCAGAGCAAAAGTTTTAGCACAGCTGGTACTAATAATTTCCTGGTTAATATTAAAAGTTTCTCTTTTTCCAATATAAAGCATCCGAAATAGAACCGAAATAACAAAACTTTCAACACTGAATCAACTTATTTAATTATGCATAAAAAGATTTATCTTTTTATTTTTGTAGTAATAAGGATAAAAATTATTTGGCAGATACTGGGTGTAAGGGACAGCTTCCCTCAAACTGACAGGGGTTGCTCGGTCAAAGAAACTGAACAACTTACGCCAGGTTTTTTTTTCAGGAAATAAAAGATTTTTTGACTTTTCCATACAAAATGATCACCTCAATCAGACAATGTTGTATGGAAAAGCCAAAAAATTCATTCGCTGAAAGAATTTACTGGTGAAAGTTGTTCAGCTTTGTTGACTGAGCAACCCCTATCAGTTTGCGGGAAGTTGTCCCTTACACCCGGTAAAACATTATGAGAAACTTTTTACCTACTAAGATGTGCAAAATGTATGGGGTCCTAAAAAACAATTAATAGTCCCAAAGGTCAGTGACACAGTAAGTAAATAATAAAAAAATATATTTAAAATATACCAACACAATATAAAAAAAAACTGTGCTACGCCTTGTTTTTCAATTTTAATTTCGCGTTCGCGATCTCTTTGAGCCGTTCTGTGATTGTTGGATTTATTATGGAGATTGTATATAGCATAATGTGCATACAATGCAGATGGGTCCCTCGCCAAATGTGAATTCCGAATTTACCTTTCGTTAAATGATGAAAGGTTAAATTGCAAAAGATACGCCTGAATTAATCTTGTTTTTAACGAACCGCACTAAATAATTTTGCATCGAAAGTTCTGGATTAATCGGCCCCGTTTTGGTGCCGTGTAAAATTATTTTTGCTGCCTGCCCTGAAAATATTGATGTATTTTCTAATTGTGGTAATATCGTATACATATATAAATATAAAAATAATTAAATACACGGTGCTCGAAAAAAAATTTATTAATGGAAACGCCTACAACGTAGATATTTGCTACGATTGACTACGGCGCGGCGGCGTAGTGATATGAATACTGTAGTAAATAGTTATAACGCAGTGTAAAAACACGGAAAATTTAAGAACGTTATATTACGGTAAGTAAACAAACCAAAACCAGTGAATATCACTTTATCATTTTGTGTAACAAGATCAATAACAGTGTTTGATTCAATTTTGATACACACATAATCGACCGAGTTCCTTGTATCTGTCGCTGACAACGAGGCAAATAGGATTCGAATATTCAAAGCGTTGAACTTTCCCATCCACGTTGAAATTGCACGCTCACGAGTATTTTGTGATAATGAGCTTACTCGTCTTATGTAGAATTTCATACGAAAAAGGAGTAGATATTTTGAAATAAGCTAATATTTTTTTTTTTTGGGTTTTGCTTTACTCTTCGACGAAGGAGCCAGCTCACCCATTGACACTAACTGAACGCGAGACTTTCATCATGTTGATCAAATATGCTTTATTTTGTATACCTAATAATTTCTTCGATGGGAAAGTGGCTTCTTGCGTTGCCTACCATTGATTCTTCTTCTCATCCAGTATGTTTCGAGTCGTTAAACGATTCTGGTGTCAGATATTTGTCAGCAACCCTTGTTTATTCTACTTATTTAACTACTATATATTTCAAACCAAAAAGAGCCAGTAAATAGGAAAGAAAAATATTAAACCCACCAACAGAGAGTAGCAATAACGTCACCACGTGTAATACCGAGCCACTGCTATTATTTTTCTTTAATAATCGCGCAAAGGAACAAAGCCATTGTCCTAGCCGTGTAAGAAGTGGGTTGAAACGAAAGAATGCCCTTTGTTTCGGGGTCGGCTTGCGAAAGCCATGTTTTTTTTCTAGATTTTTAGGGGCCTGAGATAAAATTAGGGATCTGAGCACAAGCATCTGCTAAACAAGGAATGACATAAAAAGATCAAAATGTAGCAGATGCCTTCCTTCCCGTTAAGAGATAGTGTCAACATGTCACTGCAGAAATGTACCTATTTAAATCAGCTTAGCAATTGTTAAATATGGCGGAAACGTTTTTTGGGTCGTTGACGCTCTGCCTACCCCATTAGGGATACAGGCGTGATGATATATGTATGTATGTAAACGAGGTAACTAACGGTTTCAATTATAAAAGCCAATTTTTAAATACAATTATCTCTTCGCAGGTTCCTTGAGAAAACTTGGTCTTTTATTTACATAGCAGAACCCAATATGATTTTTTTCGCACTTGACAGTGTTTTTAGCTCTTTGAGAGATGAGTGATGTTAGCAGTCCTCTCGCTTAAGAACAGCGATTTAAATTCTGAAGGGAGATGGCCACCCCAGATTGTTAAGATATTTCATAAGAGACAATTTTATGGTAGTTTGTCTTGCTTCAATATGCAACAGACTGACAAGGCGTATTTATATGATAAAAGAAATGTTGTAATTTATACATGACAGTAAATAACATACACAAATTGTGCACGTCTTATCCGCATTACGTTTTATGCTATCACACTTATTAGGTCTGCTGTAAGAAATTTCTTTTTAGAAATAAGCAGTGCCTGTTGTGTCGTAATTCCTATGTAATTGTTCTGTGTATGTTCATGTGTACAATAAACTGTTAAATAAATAAATAATAAACAAATTACTTTATCAGAGCTGAAGGTAAAGATGTATAAAATTGACAAAGTATATTTTCTATTTATGACAAAAATTTAAGAAGTTCGTACTTATTTTATTTATTTTAACATAAAAGGATTTTTTTTGGATATTGGATCCGTATAGGCCGTAATTTTTTTTTTATAATCCGACCCCGTGAGAGCTAGGAAGATGGTGAATCTCGCATGAATAAAATAATTTTATTTAAAAATAATTTTATTTGGGAAAACAAGGTGTAAGTAGCTGTGCGAATAAAATAATTTTAAATTTTTCGTAAACTGTTTTCTTATGACAAAAGTTTGTTACATGATCCATATTTTTGATTAATTAGTTACAATTCAATTTTCTCTTTAAAAAAAATATAAAGCAGAATTGAAAATTAATTGTAGATACGTTTATCGGAAGCATTTATTGAAATAATTAAATACTCGCTTGAAAATTTAAAATGCCGTTCATTTATTTTTCGCGCATACAACAATTTTGAATTAAAACGTTTATTCGGATGTCATTTTATAAATTCTTAATAAGCTCGCATTCATTTGCGAATTTATATTTAAAATAGGTGAAATCGGGAATTTACGTACAACCAAAGGGCCATAAATATTGCCCATCGGTTTTGTAGAGCGTCATCTCTATCTCACTTGTACAACGCAAAGACTGGAAAACGTCACTCTCTTTACAAAAGTCGATGTGCAATACAATTGGCCTCGCATTGTACAGCGATATGGACAAAGCAATTAAAATTGAAGTTTTAATATACATAAATTTATACATCAAGTCATGTCTTTATTCCTTACGGGTTCCTAAAATCCATTTTGCTGGGCTTCTACAGCATGCATGTATGAACCTCATGTCAGCATTTTTTTTACATTATAAATGTATTTATACTTCTTAATTATTTTTTGTATTGAGCAATCCTGACTGACCTCTGCCCAATGTTAATTAGAAAAATAAGTACTTACACACTTCTTTTTCTAACTTTCTCATTACTTTGCCCAATCGCCTTCACTAATTGATCCTAAATAATCAAAGCAAAGAAAACTCAAACAAATTCAAAGGAGCGATTCAAAGCAGAAAGGTCTACCTATTGAAGCCATTCACGCCAAAGGGAATTAATATCAAGAAGAAACAGGTTGCTCTGTAACACGAACAATTCAAGCGGAAAAGACTTCACTGTGAAAAAACTAAAAAACATTTATTTCTACCTATTTTAGGTATTTTTAAGGGTGTTTTTTCTTCTACTCGGTAAGAAGAAAACACCCTTAAAATACCTACAAATTAATGTTTTCTAATTTTTATCACAGTGAAGTCTTTTCCACTTGATTTGTTTTCGAATCGACGAAAAACCCTAATTTCAGAGTGTTTAAAACGCTCATATTATTAATAGCTAATGGGCGTTTTTCCACTAGACGGCACGGCCACGGCAACGGCACGAATTCAAACATTCGAAACACGGCATCGAAGGGATCGTGGAAGAGATAATGTATGAAAATTAATAAAATTATATGACACGCTTTTCCACTTGCCGGTACGGCAGCGGAACGGCACGTCATCGATTCCCACTGGTATTGTCACGTGATCGTCACCGTGCCGTCGCCGTGCCGTTGCCGTGCCGTCTAGTGGAAAAACATGCCTCAAACATCGAAAAATAGGCCTCTGACGAGGTCTGTGTAACGACCACTATCACACGACCGGTACCTAAGTTCTAGAAATAGTCAACCGAAATAGGACCAAGACCACAGAAATGGGACCGCTGTTCAGTTTCCTTACAAATAGGAACCTTTTCGACGCTTTTAATTTTAAGTATTTAGCTGATACCCGGAGTCTTTTCGTTGTTTTGTCAGTGTTTAGCTCAAAAGAAAGGCCCTGAACGTTGCATCGAAGTTGAAAAGGTAATGTTATTTCCTTTTCTAATTGAGAAACTTTTTAAAGTTCCCTTTTTATTGTCTTAGCCGGCCAGCCATTGTTCAACTGGAAGTAAAATTTTAGCATTCCCCCATCTCGACAATTATAAAAGTTTTAATTGCTCGCACTTTTTCTAATTAGAAAAAATACAGTCTCATGAGCAGGAAAATATTGAGGTAAAGTTTGAGAAGTGGTGGGCGCGAGTATCGCTATAGACTGATTGAATTCAGTCAGGTGTATGATATTGAAAAGTAAAAGTCCAAAATAATTATATGGACAAAAGACCTGAAATCCGTAAAAACAAAGTTACAAATCTTCGTGTTATAAACTGTCTTATCTATAAATCGTTAATTAATATTATGATAACATCTTTATTCTTTACTGTACTATCAATGTGCCAATAAATCGTCAATGAAATTGTGATTTTTCCTGTCTTTGTCACTCTGCAGTTTTTGAGTGAGACTTTTGTATAATTTTTATCAATTCGTTTTCTACAAAAAAATTATTTCTACGAAAACTTAAATGAACACGTAGGTATCTCTAAAAATTCTCTCTTTACGATCTCGTTTGGAAATGAACAGAGTTGAGGATTTATGAAGTCATAATCTGCCAAATCGATGGGGAGGAATTAAAATGTCCGGCACGGGTATTTCACAATTAATTTATTTTGGAGCAATTTGGATAACGTAAAATCTGTTCGGTGACATTCAAGAGCGGGATACAATAATTATAGAACTTTATTTAGGTAAATACTATAACATTTTGTGGCTGTGTCGTACCTAGCGATGCAAACTGTCGCTTATTGGAACAAAGAGTGACATCTTCAAGCAGATTCGCGTCGTTTCGCTTCCCAGTATGAACTGACTACCATGAAAAAAATAGTAGATGTATTCTTATATGGATAACATGGCCTTGTTCTATTTTTAATTTTATGGTCAATACGGAAACATTATTGCCTTTTATTTTTAATTACAATAAGCTTAATAATCACATTTCAATAAAATTAATATCATAATAATTATTGAAAAAGTACCTAGTTTAATTACATCTCTTTACCAGCCAAAGTAAGTAAGCGAAAAAAAGGCAATACAAGAAATATCCGTCAATATGTAATTACTTATTATTTTAAGTGCACCGTAACATCTAATGAATGAACAAAATTCAGGACTTCAAAAATATTTCAAAACAAAAATAAAATTACAATATCAAAACAAGAGAGCAAATGAAAAAGCTTTTAAAATCCGGCTTTTACAATTTTATTCGATTCATAAAACGTTTTAGACTAGTTTAGCAACAATATTTTTTGAGTGGAGCAGAAATAGACACCTGGCGCCGATAGATATCTATAAAACTTCTATATCTATATATCTATACTAGTCTAATATTAATATTATAAAGAGGAAAGATTTGTATTTTTGAGGGTGTATGTTTGTAACGAATAAACTCAAAAACTACTGAACCGATTTCAAAAATTCTTTCACCATTAGAAAGCTACGTTCACTCTCAGTAACATAGGCTACTTTTTACAACGGAAAAGTACACCATTCCCACGGGAAAACTCTTTTATCAGCCGCTGAGAGGAAGCTAGTCTTATATATTCTAGTTGATACAAAAATTCAAATTCCGTTTTGTTTTTTACATAGGGATCTGTTGAAACATAGAAAGAAAATGAGTTTTTTTTACTGTTTTATTATTCAATGATTCAGGTAAGGTTTCGATCGAGTCTACCGTTAATGTTCAAGTTCTCACTTCTGCCGGTACTTCCGGAGTGCAACCCGTATTTTTTTTATAGCTTCCAGTACATCATCGAGAAGATACCTAAACCATTTGTTTATGCAAAAACCAAATGTATTTATCATCCCAAGTTCCTTAGCTGTAATGACATAGCTTTACACGTCCTGAATAAAGGCGTAAAAGCAAAGAACTTGGAGAGTGCTGACACTAAAAGTCCGTTGCAACCTTTTGTCACTCTCTAAAGGAAGATCTTTCATCCAGCTACAAAGTCTGAGCCTTTTGAATGCAACAGAGTATTTTTTTATTCAAAATTCTGTGGCGTTGCCATTGCCACATAGACAAATATTAGAGGTAGGTAAAATGAGTTCTAAACCCAGTTATCAGTCTAAAAAGGATTAGTTGTCAGAAAGCATTCAGAAAGATGCCCTTTGTTCAAATTATTAGCCTGCCCTGAATTATAAGACTTCCGTTCGAGCTGACTTAGGAATCTTCAAACAGACCAAGATTAAAAATAATGAATTGCAATTCAATAATAAAATAATGTTAAGAATATAGTTTAGTATTATCTCGCCATCTTAGAAAAATGCAGCATAGTTTTAGTATAATAAACAACATCAAATCTCCAGTCAATATAATACTGTAGAAACCAATAACATTCTACGTTCCCACTCCAAGAACATTCCGATACTAAAGAACAAATTTCAATACTCGTACAACTGTGAAATACTAAGACATTCAATTTATTGGAACCGAAGAGTTGGGATTCCAATCCTGATAGAATCGCATATAGATTTACAAAGAAATTAGAATAAGTACGTGATCGTGGAGCGTGGAAGCCCGGATGCTTCTGTGCCGGAGGTCGTGGTTCGAATCCCACCTCGTTCCAATGTGTTTTCGGTTTTCAAATTTCATTATGTACTTATTTAGCGCTTTTACGGTGAAGGAAAACATCGTGAGGAAACCTGCACACACCTACGAAGAAATTCAAAGGTTGTGTGTAACCTAATCTAGGATTGGGTCTGGTTTCCCTACTGGGTTGCGGAGATCAGATGACAGTCGCTCTGTGTAAAAACCAGATCCTCGTTCAATCCCCTAGATTAGGTAGCCGACCCCGTGAAATACGGGAAAAAGGCTAGGAAGATGATGAGTGGAGCGTGCTGGGTTAAAGTGTTTGTATGTTTGTATGAAAATATCTAAAAGATTCAATTTTAGTGGAAGTACGAGTAGGGCAATCTATCGGCAATATAATTCTAATATAATATAATTCTTTGGCAATATACTTAGTTCATAATTTTTTTGAAGAAAGTCTTCTGTCTTATTAGTCAGAAATCACACGTACATCAATTTTCATCGCCACAGTTTATATAGGGACCTTACCTATACTACTACCTATATGTATGCGTTGTGCTTATTATTCCGATCACGTAAGGACAGTAACATCTACGGGTCCATTTTCAAGAATATTGGACTGCATTACTCCTGTTACTGCGGTCACGAAGTTGCTACTGAAAAATAACATAGTGGAAATTCAAAATCTTAAAAAGTATTTCAATGTAGATAGGTAGATAGATTGTGGAGAAAGTTTTAATTTTCGAGTGACCAATGCATGTAATACTTACTTAAATACATACATACATAGCAACCAGCGTTTAGAACATAAGCACTTTCAAAATTATGTTATTAATTAGACTAAAATATTATGCAAATAACCAAAAGTGTTAATTTTTTCAGAAAAGTCTCGTTTTTTATTTTTACAGAATTTTTAGTCATAGAATTCTGGTCTTGTTTTATGATATTCGAAAAACATAAATTCAATATTTGGCATCTTACTTAATTTCATCAAACATGCTAGCTCAACAGAGCGATGTTTCGTATCGTAGCTCGCGGATAAGAAAGCGGAGAGGGGAGGCTCAAAATAAAGAGGGGACAATAATAATTTTAATCAAAAACAATGAGATTGCGCCCGACGCAAATTGGTCTTCTTTTACCATTAACATGATGATGAAACGCCGTGACTGCTGGCCGGGGAATCTGGGTCGCTCTTACACCATTGCGTAACGCAAATTTTTCCTGTATTTATTTACCTATTTTATTTTATTTCTTATTTTTATATAAACCTAAACACATAAAAGTCATGAGAAAACTTTGTCAATTTATTCGAATTGAATCTCTTAAACTGATTGAGTAATTTTAATTAAATGCAAATATTGTATGAGAGTGTCCGTGAAAATTAACAACTTTTTGTTTTAACTTTTTCTCGGAATGTGAAAAGAAAATTCAATCTCCTTTACACAATACCTGGACCAGATAATTTTAGTATGGCAGAACCAATTTCTTGCAAATAACAGAGTAAATAATTTCATAGGTCCAATCTATTTATTAACAAATTATTTTCTCCATTGTTTGAGATCAATCACCAACAAAATATTGACGGCCTGGCACTGATTGACGCCCCTCCCCCCTTAAAAAAGAAGTGTTTCTTTTTCTTATGATGTTGAACATAATTTTTTAAATGGATTACTTTAGTGGATTACGCAATGGTGTTAACAAAGTCTTAACAGGAAAACGTACTAAGTGTCGGTTTATCATAATTTTCCTTTTATTCGACCTGACTTAAAACCTTGTACTTCTGAGAAATTGATGGTACGACTTTCATTTATTTTTTTACTAAGTTGAAAATGTGGAGTTGAGCAGTAAAACACTGCTAATGTTTCTTGTGTTATTTCTCTTTTTGAATTGTTAAAAGTTACGCCCTTCAAGCACTGCGAAAAATATCGTTATAAGTACGACTTTTACTAAGACAGATGAATATTAGTCTTTTGCGAGAAACACTGAGTTACAAAGATAGACTGGAGGACAACGACTTAGTTCTTAAGTTAAATTATTTATATCTAAAGAAAACTACAATTTGTCTGTCTTAATTAACATCTCGCAAGTTAATGTCACAGATTTTGAACTCCTTTGAAGTTGCCAGCTTAAAATCGCAATATCATATTTCGTAGCCATTCATAGCGAGCGATGCATTTCAAAATCTGTGACAGAATGACAGACCTTAAAGTCATTGAACACGGAGCCAAATACGGCTTAATTTGCATGCATGCAAAATTACGAAAACAAAATTATCTAAAATCGTCTTTAAATCATAGGCACCAGAGTCTGTTTTCAATGGCAGTAGAATGTGTGAAGTTAGAAACAAAACAAGATGCATTTCAAAAATAGAACGTCATCGTCAGTCAGAGACCTTTCAAGGGCCGACACTCAGCATGTCTGAAGTGCTGGCAACATGGTGGAAAACCAAGCAATTGTTACTTGTGTCGGAAAGTGAGGTGTTTTGTGTTGTATCATGAAGAAATATCAGTCTATAGACATTTCAGAGTCTTGGCTAATTCACTATACGATGGTGTGCATTATGTCAGGACGATACAACGCTATGATTATTTTTATTTTAATATCATAGAGACAAACAAATAACAAATATTGATAAATAGCAATCTGTCGGATTTATAATATCCAAATTGAACCTCACTCGTGTGGTGAATCATCATACAGAGCAACTGAAAACATTGTACATTATTATTATTACTTTTAATACTTTTCGCATACCTACTGAACCCAAAAATTTGAATTTAAGCCTACTTCGTATTTTAGCTGGAACAATAAAACCCCTTACAAACTCGTTAGCTGCTGAATTTCCAAATAATCAAAATCTTATAACTCCTTTTCACACTCAACCCAAATTTTTCTCATTTTGGTCTTTTGTTAGAAACTTATTGACCTTTTTCGAATTCTAAAGGCGTCGGGAGTAATTTTGTATCGTATTGCAATCAGTTCAGTCGAGTGGGGTCAATGGACGATGGAAACAGTTGAAATCGAAATTGAACACTCCATCAATAAGGGTTGGACATTTTAGGGATCATTCTTTTAAAGGCTTTCTTATATTATTTTTCGTTAAAATGAGAAAATAAGAGGAAGCTTGAAAGTTGCGCCCATAACAGACAAGATGAGAGGGAATAGGCTTGCCTGGTATGAACATATAATGCAGAGGAATGAAAGTTATATAGGTAAAAAAGGGTATGAATTTGAACGTGGACGGATATGTTGGGAGAGGACCACCAAAGAAAAGATGGATGGACTGCGTGAAAGACGATAGCTGAGAATAGGTGTGAGTGCCGAAGTGACTGCTGACAAGGATGAATGGAAGAAGATACATACTGCGCCGACCCCAAATGATGGGATAAGGGAAGTTAATGATGATATAATAAAATTATACGTATGTAGCATAACTAACTGGACCTTGACTTGAGGCATCATTCCACTCAGCAGCCGAATTTGCTCCCCGAACACTGGCAAACTGTAATATTATGAAAATGTTTGTAATTGAAATACAATTATTTATTACGAATTGTGGCGCCACCTCTGCTCTGTTAGACCCTTAAAATTATTTTATAGCTTTTTAAGAAAATCGGTTGACTTCTATAAAATTAACATTCATAAGAGGTAAGTAAAGGTGCAAACTTCAACTTAGAACCCGCCAGGGGATAGACTTGGACTAATTAAAGTAACTTAGCTCAACTTACCTAACAGCTAAGCTAAGCTAAGTCTGCCACGGAACTGGTAGAAAGTTTCTACTTTTAAGACTTTAGACTCGTTTATTTATTTAAACGACCCTTCGTTCTACCGGGTGTAAGGGACAGTGCACTAGAAACTGATAGGGTTGCTCAGTCAACGAAATTGAACTCACCAGGAAATTAGCTCTTGATTTTGATAGCGATCAGAAATTTAATGTCATTTTAGTACAAAATGGCCTGTCAAATCTATACTTCAATTGCTCTCAATCTTGAGATCACTTCATAAATATACAAGCCGTAGAAAGAAAAAAAATAACTAAAGCAAAATCCCAGCATCGAACCTTCTATTTCGCAGTTATCATTCCGACGGACTCGGCTCTCAAACTTTATAGGCTAGGATTTGATTCTCGATGTGCAAGAATTCGTTCAACTCTGAACTCTTTTGGAGCTCATCGTAACGCAAGCGTCCACGTCCTAGAAATATTACCCTATTTCAATACTGCTTGGAATTCGCTGTTCGCAGATAGCTACAGTAGCCACGATTCGGCATAAAACCAATACTCGTCGTTTTCCGTCTTCAGCGAACAAAAAAAGGATGTAGGTATAATCTTGTCACATAGAACTCGTTCAAAAATTTCAAAGGATTCGGGATTCGGGATTCGGGATTCGGGATTCCCATCACGACTTAACTTGACGAAACTATCCATAGATTTTTGAAGTGACAACATTAATTGCTACCCTAGCAATAAGGCTGCCTAATTGTACTTTGTTTTTGTAATGTTTGTTCCTGAGTTAATGTCTTGTTTATGTGCAATCTATAAAGAATATTTGTATTGTATTGTAATATAAGTCCGTTCATACTGGTATGGTTTTATTGTTGTTAAATCTTGCTTACGCTGAATCGTGGACAGTATCAACAACATTTTTCGCTTATTTCCATTAACATTCCCGGGGATACGATTTGCATGCAATTTGTTTGCAGCTTTCTACAAAGGGCAGAAAAAGTAAACGACAAGATAGACGTTGATTAAAACCTTCTTTCCAATTCATATTAGTTTGTACTAACATTCTTATATCTGCTGCATACATATCAGTAAAATAAAATCAGGCATTTTTGTTTACCCAAATAAATGATTATATTCGAAAGCCAAGCTCAAAAAGTTCAAAGTGCAAGTGAGAGAGCTGCCAATTGTATACAACAGGCCCTTAAACGGAATAAAAATGTTTGCTCCCATACAAAATGCTGATGCGTTTCTTATGGGATGTTGTTTTTTTTATATTTCGACCTTTGTTCCTTGGGAAAAGTCATTCAGTATCATGGGCAGATTCACATCTTTCAAATAAAACCCTTTTTATTACATATTATGAGCTTGGCTTTATTGTAGTTTGTATACTGGCTCACCACTTTTTTGGTTCGAAAATTTCTTGCGCACTTAATTTTCAACCGTTCGTTTCCCTTTGCCCGTGCGCCATGCAGACTGCTTTCAGGCCTCGGCGACGAGATTTCAATGAAAACTGATGTACCAGTAATGGGATGTTTTTGTTGCAATAACGATTCGCCATCAGGTTTTTTTATTGTGGTCCAGAAGACCAAAATGTTTATTGTTTTGTGAATAAATCTGCTGCTTTGGTTTTTGTTTTTTCTTTCAGAGCTTTTTTTTTTCTTGTACTTATTCCACTATACTTACATAGTGCGATTAGATGCAAGAGATTTTTTTTTTGTTATCAAAAAGGAGTATATTGTGGTAAATAAGTATCACTGGGAATAAAATGATCTATATACTTACAACTCGTGTTTATTAATGTGTTACTTGTTAAACTACATCCTAACCAGCAGGTTCGTCAGTACTCAAACAAAATACTTTCATGTATAGTACTTTTACTCCTATACATTTCTTATTCATTTGAAGTCGTCAAATTATTTAATAATAATATAACAAGCTTAACCTCAAAAAGGAGCAAAATTAAAGAGACGCGTCGTTTCTATTCATTTCTCCGTGTTGACGCACCGCAATGTTTTAAGAAGGGAATTTATGAAAAGGTCCAACGTGACATGAATGTGATACAAAGCCATCACAGAAGATAGATAACAGGAAGAGATGGCTTGTCAATGTTGCAATTTTTAACACACATACAAATTAATTTGTATTATTTAATCTTCACAGAAAGACTTACCAATTTTTGACGACATAAATATAAATTTGAGTAAATTTGATTTACAAGTCAATGAAAAATAGGCTAAAATTATATTCAGTCAATTTTATTTGACAATTTCATAATAGTAACTGGTATTTAAATACGCTTACTGTAAGAAGATTTTCATGTTTGCGGCGTATCTTTTTTTTTTCTAATATTTATGAAACCAAGCGAAGCCTCTTCATCCGCTGCGCCTGACAAAAATTATAAACCATTTTACTCTGGATATAAGAAATTTTGCCTACAATGTTTTGTAGGTTTTTACTGACGGTAATCTGTTTTGAAACAATTAATGTGAAGTTGAAGATTTTAATGACTTCAGCTTGAAAATTGAGATTCTTGGCGAAATGTAATGCGAAAACGAAAAGAATTCCAAACTGTCCGAGTCTAAATCACTGGCGCCTATTTATTTTTCTACAGCAATGGAATTAGAGAATCCTTTTGTGGGGTAAAGTTTAAATGGGCTCTTAATGCGATTGGATCCCGGCAAGAATTCTGCTAATGTTTAACGGAATCTGCACAATCTGATTGCTCCAATAAGTTCTGGACAGTTTCCTTTCATGCTTTAATACTTTGAAATTCCACCCGATCCTTGCTTTGTTCAGAGATTTTCGCGGGCAACTTTTTAAGATTTCTCATGATTATACTTGAAGTTTGTGTGGAACGCGGGTTTAAATTTAATACCACGAGTTATGCTGCTTTTCCTGTTAGAAGCGCTACGTAATACGGTGTGCTATTTTATTCTTCCAGGCAAGGAGCTGTTAAATCTTTTACTTTGGGAACTTAAATTATAAAATGCTTTCGGCGCACAGCAGCTATGGTGACGTGAGCGGTGAGTCCGAATTAATAGACTAGACTTCAAAATTAACAGTATACCTTTACCTTTACCTGTATTCTCATTTTATTTTCAACTAGAGCTAGCTAGAGAGTAACGTACATTTTAATGAAACAGGACTGATTATGAGTACCCTTGGCTACTGTGGTATCCATCCAAGAACATTGTGACTACTAAAATGACATCCAATATAGAGTGAACTAGCGTTTATAGGGAATAATAGGGCTCGGCATGTATTCATCGTACAAAAGTCCTTTAAAACCGTTGAAAAAAAAAAGTGGAATATTCTTGTTAACGTAATCTCAAAATAAGCTTAAATTAGATACCTACACTGCTATTGTCTTTAATAAGTATTAAAGATTTAAACATTTTATTGTAACTTTTTAATTGAAGTTGTGGTTTTGAGAAATGAATAAAAGTCCTCTACAAATTAAGTAGGTAAGTACTGTTTCAGAGAAAAGTGATTTTCTAACAAACGTACAAACGAAAGCATTATCTCTTTTCTAGGAAAAACTGATTTGTTTCAAGTGAACGTTTTCTAGAAATCTATTATGAAGCAAAGAATATCAGTGTACTAAAATTAAATATTTTATTGCATAAAATAAATATTTTTTTAATCAAATATTGACCATATTTGCTCCTCATTTATATCTAAGTACAAGACCAAGTTTTGGAATAATCTGTATTTAGGGAATTTTTATTTTCTTTTACATAATTATGGGAAATTTTATATTGTTTTTTTTTTTGCCAACAAAATTCTGAATTCGACTGATGTGTATAGTCCTTAAACAATCAACTCACATAAAGAAACTCCTGAAAATTCCATCCCGTGACAAGGCCTTCATATTTATCACTTACGAAGGGGAAAATTTTATAACCTTCCAAACGTACCAAGACATTCTCAGTGTCCGTCGTGGGGCCTAACGAATAGGGGGTCGTAAATCGTCGGCCATTCTTGCCGGGCATTTGTCCGGCTGACTGTCTGAATTGTCTGCCCTCTCACAGTTTGTCAGCGGTGGTATTATAGTGCACTGGGTTATAAAGGGTGTTTGAGGAATATGTGTGAATTATTTAAACTTAAGTGAGACATACTCAATAGTAGTAATAGACGCGGTCGTCTGATAACTGTCGTTTGATAACGATAACAAGTAAGTGAGAGACCGCGTCTATTACTACTATTGAATATGTGTGAATTTTGATATTTAGTCGTAGCCTCTCGTAGGGCATACGTGACAACGTCGTGATGTCCAAAGTTACGTCAACGTTGAACGTTACGTCGTCGTGACGTGGATATCCACGTCGCACAACGTAAAAACTCGAATACGCAACGTAAAATTTGGGGGGCATTTTTTTTTTCATTTTTCGACCAATGTTCCTACAATTGTTCAGTTTCATATGGGTACGTTCAGATCCTTAAGTCTTATTAGAATTTTTTTTACTACCTGCATAAGTAGGTAAAACATCATGAAAAGAATTTAACGAAAACAACTACCAGAACCGGAAGAGATTTCTTTTTAGAGATAAGCTGTACCTGTAGTGCTATTGTTTTTTTATGTTTGTGTCCTCTGTATGTTCATGTGTGCAATAAACAAACATAATCTACCTCTATCGCACAAGTTAACTAAGCACACGGCAAGCAAATAAAAACAACTCCAACTCTATCCCACAAGGCAAATAGAAACACCCTCTGCACAACTTGTCGGACATACAGTGGCTATGATTCGGACGCGTAAAGGACTTAACTAAAATTAGGCCCAACAATGAGCTCGATTCTAGATGCCATATAAATTTAAGTTATGGAGAGTTGTCGCGATGTGAAAGGGTATCGAATAAGTGTCATCTACTTATATAATTTGATATTTTTAATCAAATTCTAACTGACACGATTATAATATGTTCATCTACTACTGCCTTCTCTTTCTATTCGCTCATGACAGACAGTCAAGTCGTGTTTTCACGAAATCGTGGCCATTGTGCGGCTTGTTTATAACCAGCAGTTAGTTCCTGCTAATTTTGTTGCAACACAGAGGTTAAGACTTAGCTTAGAAATGTAGCTGAATAAAAAAGCACTAAGAAAATCTACAGCTCTTTTCCCGCTGTTTTCCACAGGTATAAGACCTTTGAGGTAAATTGTTAGGTTTTATGGTGAAGAGTTTATTCCTTTTATTAACATTGTTGGTTAAGTTAAGTGAATGTTCTTGGCTTGGATGGTTTAAGCTTAAGTTAAGTGGAAATGTATTAACTTGGGCTAAGGTAAGTATAGATTTTTGTGTATAGTGTTTTATGATTTTGGTTGAACTGTAGCAATTAAAATACTTTGAAGGCGTTTTTTATTTACGTATTGCCTATACTTTTAATTATAAATGTTTTATATTTTGCAAATTAAAGATCTTTACTAAATAATGTAATGTAAAATACTTTATATTTTATATTCATCCACGGTAATGCTTTCAGTTTTGAATATAAATCATTTTTCCGTTTAAATAAAATTAAAAATGTATTACAATAATTTATTATTAGCAAAGTACAGTGCATTAGGTTTTCCTTGTTATAATAATTGATCTTTTTATTCATAATATCATATATTCGTAACTTTTTACCTATTTTGCTCTTGATGACTTTACATAGGTGTTTCCTCAATCTCGAGCACTGAAACAACCACATGGAAATTCCCAGACTTGACCAGAGTGACTTGAATCTTACAACCTAGGTATTTAAAGTAGTATCCTTGTGTGACAATGCCACAATTTCAATACGACTTTTGAAGAAACAAGTGCCTTTTTATATCTGTTTTATTTTATATTCAAAATTAATAATGAAGTTCCTTCAGCTCATCGTATTTATATTAGTTTCACTTGCACTTAGCCTCAGTGCAGGAGATTATGCTGACATCCTAGGAATCAGAACCAATGAAATGAAGGTTTATTATAATGTAATAAGAGGAGGGCCATGTCCCAGTGGGACAAGAAGGTTACCCAATGGTCAATGCGTAAGTTTTTATTTTAAATTATAATTCATGTAAATACTCAATGTTGGACACAATATGAACCTAAAATCTATCATCATTTAAAATTCCGAACACAAAAGCTAATGAGTAATTTAGTTTGAGTCTAGATAGCAAAATTTATTTTAGTGTTTTGCTTCAGGTTTACTAAGGATTGACCAACGTTGCATCAGGATACAATAAAAAGATGGAAAAGATTCAATAATAACTTCAGTAACAGCTGGTCCGTAACCAGCTACGGAACTGTTTTTTTTACGAATTAGTTACTGGAAAACCAAAACCAAAACTATGAAGACAATAAAGTCCATAACCTATGAACTTAACTAGTACAGAGGCTACTGAAATCTTTGTGTTATATTTTTAAGTTATTTTTGTTGTGATAAAAATTTATTCTCTATTATTACAAGGACTTCTGTTTACACGAACACAAAAACAACCCCATAAACTGGCTGAGCACAATTACTGGCCAAATAAATCCGCGTATAGGTTTTTGCGATTCGTTCCGCGCAGTATACTGAACTGAGGGCCTGTTCATACGACCTACGCCCTCCTTGCACCTGACGCGCTTGTGGCACCCGCGTTCAGACCGCCATGAAACGCGCATTTTATAAATTTGTATCTTTTTGATTAAAAATAAGGTATGTGTAAACTATGTAAAAGTATTTCAAAAACACTTTTTTTTAAATAAAAATGGGTTTGCTCTTGACTCCATTCTAGGTCGGAAGCGACTGAGACGGAGTTTACGATGAAGCGAGCTCACCCAGAAGATGCCTGTTCACTCTAACTTTGAAGTGGTTGAAACCCCCAAGGTTGTAAGCATTCGGAAACACAGACGCAGGTAGTGAGTTCCACTCTTTTGCCGTGCGCATTATGAAAGAGTTTTGGAAGCGCTTAGTACGTATTGATGGAATATCAACTAGGTATGGATGGTATTCTGTGCACCCTGAGTTTGGACCCGGCTTGCATTCTGTCTGCGTTACGCTGGTTACCACCAGATGGGTACGGATCGTCTGAACGCTCCCCGAGTTTGGACTCGGAGCGCGTTCTGCTAAACGCCCTCAGTAGTTTATTGGCCAACGTGAGCCGAATTCTGGCTCACAGCAGAAATTTTCCGTCGGCAATTAACGAGGCTTGCTCTCTGTAAAGTCAAATGTTAATGTAATTAGAGTGAAACGAAACGGTGTTGGGCGTATTGTTTTTTAAACTTAGCTGATAGGTTTCCACCTAAGGTTTCTAACAAAGTTTCTACCAGAAACTTTTTGGAACTATAACAATCTCTTTGAAAACCTTGAGTATATTTCATTGTTATGCATGCTACGTGTTGCATTACATAACACAAATAAATATTGTAAAAACATTTATTCACCTTTTATTTGTATTGACAAATCCTATCCAAAACTAGACTAACTTGTATCGCGTACTGCATTCGATATAAATCCAAACCATGGATGTACCATGGATGAAGAAAACAAATAGGACTTACAGCCTTATTATATGTTATACAACGTGTAACATAAAGGGTATATGCATCGTAATTTTGATTTTCCATACTAAATACGCTATCAGCTGCGATGCATTTTGCATGAAAGCTGATTTTTTTTTTTCATTTTTCTACCTATGTTCCTTAGGGAAAGTTGTTCAGTTTCATGGGTAGATTCACACATTTCTCGATACATATACCCTTTCTGTTACACGTTGTATACTGAACGAATAAACAGAGTAAGTTCAATCTAAAAAAAAACTTATAAGCAAAGAATATACCTACTGGTGGCTACATCCTCATCATTTACAAGTTTGTTTTTATATCAAAAGAGAAGTAAAAGGCAATTTTAACATGGGAACATTCTGGCACAGTGGAAATTTTAACACAGTGAAATTTCTTACATAGTGTTGTAATTCTAACAAAAAGGAAATTCTAACTTAGTGGATTAACACAGTGGTCTTTTTTACATATTGGACAGTTTGTAAAAAGGACCTAAGGCGATGTTTTGGAAACTTTCTGCATTTTTTTAAAGCTCCGGTCTAGTTTACATATTTTTTTTGCAATAGTCGGTCCTATAGTTTTATTCGCCTACGTCCCAAACCGAAATCCTCTAACGTTGGACGCATTCGACACAATCGCTGGCGATGTCAAAGCTGGCAACTCCGACAGTTGGAAGCCTGCTCCAGCTGATATGTCAGTGACGTCATCAGTGTCAGTTGACGTGCACTGCGTCAGGGAATGTGATTTATGAGCAGCAACAGTTGATAATACGTTAGATATTCGCTGGGGTAGTATGTGAATTATTCCGTTCCATAGCTCTATTTTGTAGATTTTTATGTTCAATTTTCTGTTGGAGCTTGCTATAAAATATAGGACTTATTACATTTTAAATAGCTTCAAATATGACAAATGATTAAATGCAGCCGTTAGCTTTTAGTTAGATACACTACACCATTTCTAGACAGTTTGTTTTAAATGATTAATATTTGTGAACAATCGGTCGTTACTACATTAATACTTTATTTATTCACAGTTATTTTTATATTTTAAAAAAAACATGTATCAAAGAATAACAAAACAAGAGGAAAGGATCTTCAGATCTTATACAGGGTGTTAAATTAATTGCGTACTATAGTTTAGGGGGTGTTTTAATATCTTTCAGGATCACATAAAAAAAACCTATCTGACAAATAATAATGAAAGTTCACGACGAATTGAGAACCGCCTCTTTTTTTTGGAAGTCGGTTAAAAAATGGCATTCCCATACCTACAAATTGTCTGATCGAAGTGGCATTTTTTTTTAAGGAAAAGTCAAATAAGTTTTTTGAATAAGATTTTTTTGAGTGTATTTGATGTGATCTTAATAGGTACCAAAACACACTCTTAGCTATGGCATGCCATTTAATTAACACCCTGTATAATATATATTGTTGGCTGTTTACACCTATGTAAGTTTGTTCATCTCGGTTTGTAGGTTTATTACGTCTAAAGATATTGATTATATTCCAATATTTTCTTCTTTATTTTCTTATGTTGAAGCAACGTAGCTTTTGTCGTTTTTCTAAACCTGAAATTATAAACACCAAAAATGTATAATGATTATCCGTAAAAATTCAATCTTTTTACAGTAAGTAGTAAATAAATAATGATATTACATATCAAAGAACGCCAAATCTTATTTTAGAAAAAAAAAACAGATAAATAAAAAAGAATAAAGCAAAAAATAAACAAAGAAAAACATAATTGCATACTAAACAGACTTAAGGGTCTATGTGCTCGCGGCAACTGTCCCTTTCTAACCAATGACAGAATGCGCGCTCGGTCCTTTTCTAGCATGGGGCTGTTTCAAGCCGATTTCATATATTTTTGCATATTATATCTCAATGTACACAAAAATTATTGAAAAACAGAGTTGATTACAATGTTCTTCATAATTATACGGTGAATTCGATATAACATTCGCTGTTCCTAAGCTCATAGAAATGTCACAGTTGTTGAAATTCGGCATTGAGACGCCAGTTTTTCATGATATTTCTGATGATTTCCTGGTGTAATCATAGTATGTTTAGATTAAATCTATGAATCTAGTTGTTCTCCATATTTAAGAGAAACTAACCATATATAGATTTATTGAAAATTCAACTATTAACTATCATAACAAAGTGAAATGCCGGACCGTGTTTAGCCCGATTTAGAGTACTTCCCTCCATAAGTTAAATATTTCCAAAATATAGTACCTATAATTTAACATGAAACACTTACGCATAGACCATTAGGTAATCTTCTTGTCAACAGGGGACAAAACCCTTTTCCCGAAAAAAGAAACGATGTCATTCGAGGCGTAACTCGAGCAGGACTAGAGAATATATATGTTCGATCAATTACTCCAGCACTATGGCTAAGTGCAATTAGTAGAAATACAATAAACTGAAGCAACTTCATTTTAGATCTTGAATTTGGAAATAATACAGATACTAAACGGAACTTGTTTCTTCGAAAGATGTGCGAAAATTACTGCCATTGTCGCACAAGATTACTGCATTATATAGGTTGCAAAATCCTAATCACTCTGGTTACGTCAGTGGCCACAATTTAGCGTAAATAAGATTTAACCATGATTTAACTAAAATAAAACCATACCTGTCACTTTCCGTCTAGAGCGAACAGAAAAGGAAGGCAGTAATTGACGGACGTATTATAATTCTGTCAGATGGAACTCGTTCAAAAACTTCAAAGAATGTAGATGACAATTAGTTGGGAATTGGGAACCGTGGACGAGACCCGTTTACATACGACTTAACTTGATTTATCTCTTGATACATTTTTGAAGTGACATGATTAAAACAATTCCAGTACATACTGCCATCCTTTTCTGTTCGCTCTAGACGGAAAATGACAGGTATGGTTTTATTTTAGTTAAATCTTGTTGACGCCGAATCGTCGTCAGTGTAGTGAATTTTGAAACGTGATTGAGGAAACTAATCGGTAAAGTTATTAATAGTAAAACAGGGAAAAGGCTCGTATATGATTGAAATGTTGAGTCATAATTAGGGAAATCTAAAACAAAATAATATTCTAATAAAATTAATTTGAGTCATCATAATCTTCCTAGCCTTTTTCCCGCATTTGACGGGGTCGGCTACCTAATCAAGGGGATCGAACGAGCGTACTGGTTTTTACACAGAGCGACTGCCGTTTGACCTTCGTAACCCAGAAGGGAAACCAGACCCAATCCTAGATTAGGTTACACAACCTTTGAATTTCTTCGTAGGTGTGTGCAGGTTTCCTCACGATGTTTTCCTTCCCCGTAAAAGCGCCGAATAAACGTACAAAATATGAAATTCGAAAATCGAAAACACATTGGTACGTGGTGGGATTCGAACCACGACCTCCTGCATAAGAGGCCGCGGCCCTATCCACAACACCATCCGGACATCCAATAAAATGAATTTGAGTAAGAATGTCATATAAAATGAATTTGAGTATGTCAGATAAATATATTTTTTGGAGTAGATACTATTGTATCTATGGTAAATAGGTATTTGTAAACTTTCTTACTATTCATATACCTATAGGAAAAGCAGTTTGCTCAGTTTAAACACAGACGTCAGCCACACCACATATCAAGTTCAGCGGCAAACAACAGTATGTAACGAACGTTCTGTATTACGAAGATGGACAAGGACATTGCATTATGAAATCAGAATAAGCGGTCAAACTTGGTAAGGCCAGTGGCTGTGGTGATTTTACAATAGCAGAGAACTAAAATGATTACACAATATTAATAAACAAACTTTCATATGTATAACTTCTTTAGTCTACGTTTTGATTTACTAATAAATCTGTGACTGCAATTGGGCGAGTGCGTAATTTTAGGTAGGACATTATAAAATTTTGTTCAAGTTTATATCGTCTCATATTTATACACAACAAAAACAATCCACATGTCAAAGATTTTGGATAAAAGGTTTTCATTCTGCGTGTGCTGCAAAAGTGACAACTGTTAATGTCAATGACAAAACTGGGTTTACACCACTCTACCATAAAATTCAAATTCACATTTCACATCGATAAATTTTAGATACTTTAACCAACTTACGCATGTTATGAGGTTATAATATAACTACGAGCACGGCAGGAGGGTAATAATTGGATATCACTACTTACAAGTTATAACGAAGTTCCAAACTATAATGAGATAATGTTGATTAGTTGTCAGTTTGTTTGTGCGATAGATTGTGAAATGACACGCCCACGTTCAGATTAAAGTAATTGATCGAGATTAAATAGGTATCGATCGTGGTTTGGTTACAACACTTTAAAATTGAAAAAGTTTCAATTGATTTTCAATACTGGTCTACCTATTCTGGATAGGTAAGAGTTAAAAATGCAACCTATTATTAAAAAAGTTATTATTATTTTAATTCTAATGCCCGTTATGCCAATATTTTAGCTATGTTACTTTCGAATGGTAAATACGGCAGTGTAGAGTCAACTCTTGAAACTCTTAGGCTCGTATTTATAAAGCGATCTCTAGATTGAGAGCAATATTAAGTATGGATTTGACAGGTCATTTTGTACTGAAATGACATTTCTGATACGAACTCAAACTCGCTGTCACTCTTGAGTGCTGATTATAAATACGGGCCTTAATCACTGGTATTTCTAACATTATTTATTTAGGAGCCTGTGGTGTCCCACTGCAGGGCAAAGGCCTCTCTTCTTTCAATTTTTCTCGATCTAGTGCCAGTTCTCTCCATTCCGTAAGATATATAATATCGAGTTCGTCTCGCCACCTCTTTTGAAGTCGTCCACGTCTTGTTCTAGCATTAGTGGGCTCCCAATCGGTAGTTTTTCTAGCCCATAATTCGTTTGAAATAGTAAAATGAGTTAAAATACTTAATCGCAAGTGCTTAAAAAGTTATAATCCTACATAACTCAACCCCTCCGCCCTAAGAATTGTCTAGCTACCAAAAGCTGGAGAATTCCTTACAGACGCATCTTACCTTAACTAAAATGGGAATGGGAACATTCAGCCGAATATTTCCTTCCGTTGCCCAGGTTACAATAACGTTTCATCAGTTTTTTTTAAGCTTTACAAATTAAACGCCGTCCGTTTATGTCCCTATGGAACCTGACATTTCTGCATGCGAGGGTTTATTTATATCGTTTCATTTCGGTCGTTAGACACCGGGGAAGTTAATTGTGTGTGCGTTCACATCCCGTGTGGTTACGGTAGGTAGACAACCCACACACAGACACCAGAAATTCTCTTGACTCTACAATAAAAATAAAAATAAAAAAAAACAGAATGACAGAGCAACACACATTACTAAACGATAAAAAAAGTGTTTTTCATAAATTGAACGGCTTACTCTTCTTCTTCACATTTTTTCTATTTTACTTTTACTATAGTATTATAGTCGTACAGTCTTAGTGTTATGTAGTCTGTGTCACACATTTCCACGTCATAGTTAGAGGAAGGAACGCACGTACCCTCCGTGGGTCGTAATAAGGTCGTAATACTAATTGCTGGAGGCAAGAAGCAAGACAAACGACCTGCCTTAAAAGATATGCATGAAGATTACCGAGGTAGAGACAATGTATGACTTAGAAATTAATCTGTACTTAAAACGACGAAAGATATCCCATTTTATTTTCTTTTTTTTTTGAGATCCCTTGACGTATTTCTAACTTCATTCTACATTTTGCATGTCAAAATTATGGTTGCATAAAATCATTAATCGAAACATAGTTAATATATACCTAGACAAAATAACAAACCCAGCTGTACTTTTTTGTTTTTCTAATACAATTTAACTTGATGCAAGTCAAGACCTTTTGTCTACTAAAATTAGTAAAATACGATTAAAAATCTATTGAATAACCTGTAAAGTATAAAAAAAATATATTTGAAAATTCGTGGCATTATGAAAGCACATAATCTTCGTAAAAATGAAAATTGGAACAGACTCACGACTTTCCCGAATGACACAATATTGTCAAAACTACCCCACGTTTACGTTTTACGGCAGCAATTCCGTAAGCTTTTCAACCGAGTTACAACAATCCCCTCATTCGCGCCCCAAAACAACCCCAAAATTTAGCGAATGAAATTACAAAGCAAATTAAATTACACTCCACAATAACAAAGCCCTTTAATATAAACAATTTTTGTTTACACCAAACCGTGTATTAACGTAATTGTTCATCAGAATGGTTGAGAAGTATATTAATTGGTTTCTTTATTAGTAGGCCCCTTGAGCATAGTGCTCTTTGATATCCATTGAAGAGGAAAAGTCAAAAGAAAAAAAAATGTATATCTACCAACATAAGTACGATTTTGTGACATAGTTACTCGTACAATAAAATAAATGTGACAGGATCCGTTAGGACCATAATAATTCCTGCCGCTTTGACATGCCTTTGTTCTATAAACAACCCAAAGCCTAAAAAACTGTAAATCATAAACAGATTTACCAAAATGATGATAATTTGGACTTACCTACTTTTTATAAACAATTAATAGGTACCAAAACACCAATGAACAACAAACTTGCTACCGCAGATTCTAATAAAATACATTGATGAGGCAATCCTAAACTGCCCTACCCCTGACGGGCGTTTTATCTAATTATGTAAAATAAATCCGAATTGTTTCCTAGTTTGCCGTGTGCAGGAAAGCGTAGGTAATACAATAATCGAAAATTTTGTCAGGAAGGAAATAAATATTAGTCTTTTCGGAATTTCAGCCAAGCTTACTAATAAAAATTAATACGTTAACAGTTCATGGAAAATGTTTGAAGGTAATCATTCTAACAACTACTCTTTAGCAAAATACGGGGTCGTTTATCACCACTGCAACTCATTTTGATAGAAAAATATCAAAGTTGGTGATATTTAACATCACAGTACGCGTTTCAAGACACAGTCATATCATAATTCAATCCACTTTACTGAAAAAAAAAACATATCTTTCTTCTTCTCATCTGATAACCCTCAATCAATATTTCGATAAAACAAAGCCCGGGTACAGTCGTAAAATTATTTTATGCCGCATCCAGAGATATAAACGGTCGCCAAGAATATATCAAAACATATTGGCCGTACTTGTTCTTGATTGGAAGAATACTAAAGATCCACAGATTTTATAACACAAAGAATTTGATGAAAAAAAATAAAAATATAGAAATCCATTACACCCAGGTGGAATTCTAACCCACAAGTTCTGGCCTTATAATTTTAATACTAAATACAAATTAATACCTGGAATTTAATACCTACGAATACCTAAGTTTCCCCACATTCACGGAAACCACACATTTCTGATTCGTGACAGATTAGTTTAATTTAATTTGGAATTTATGCCTGAGTTGGCATAAATTATTATCTTTAGCTAACGAAAACTGTGTTTTGAGCATTAAATTTATCTTTTAGAACAGTATGTGGACACATTCTAAAGCTAGGTTAGATTAGATGAGCATATATCTCTCCTCTAACCCCGGGTGTTTCCAAAGCCGACAAAGGGATATAAAATACAGCAATATAGTTTCGAATTCATTTTCTGCGTTCGCCAATCCGCCTGCCAAGCGTGGTGAGACTTATTTTCGTACAACAGAAGATTTTTGAAGCTAATATAATAATAGACAAATTGTGGCGACTTGGAAAAAGGCTGTGGTCAAGTGAGGGTATTCGTAAATATCCCTTTTTAATAATTTTTAGTAACAGCCAACGTTTTACCTTTCTAGGCGGCCATACTCTAGCAATACGCAAAATTCAGGAACGATACTAAGCGACACATCTCACAGATAGATGAGCTTTTAATGGTATTAGTTGTAATCCACTAATGTGTTTAGTTCGGGATCGCGTTAACTAATGGATAAGGCGCGTCTCTTAGGGGTGTTACTCTTATGTTTCGGCAAAGAATGCGGGGTGTAAGGGACAGCTTCCCGGAAACTGATAGGGGTTACCCTGCAGTCAACAAAACTGAACAACTTACACTAGTTTTTTTTTTCTTCAGGAAATGAAAATAAAATACTTTCCCATATAAAATGACCACCTCGATCACACAATTTGTATGGAAAAGCTAATTTTTTTTTCATTCCTGAAAGAATTTCCTGGTGAAAGTTTTTCATTCTCGTTGATCAGTCAACCAACCGGGAAGCTATCCCTTATATACCTACCTAAAGAAGATGCACTTCTAACCTACGATCTGAAATCTTACCTCACCTCCCCTGCCCCGCGCCAACCGGTGCGCGAACCGGAACGACTGAGGCGGCAGCACACACATAAACCCACTTCTATTGCGCATGTATACAAAATCCGACGGCTTGTATGGAGTGTGCGCTCAGTGGTTTCGGTATTAAATCTTAAAAAAAATAAGTTAAATTATTCGGCTGATATTTTAATTAGCTGCTATGCTAAGATATTCTTTGTCAAATGTAATTTCAGCAGTTTTTTTTTTTCTGTTAAAAAATTCCTTACATTTTCTACAGTTGTCATTATGCAGTTTTAAATTCAGATAAATAGATTAAATTATGCTATAATGTTTATAATTTTTTTGTGTAACTCAAATTCGGAAGATTATTATTAATGTTATGGTAACTTAAAATGAGTGCAGCACCCCTGAGAACGTATTTCACTAATTCTAATTTAATAGTTTTTCTCTTCTTGTATTGGCGTATAAAACGGTTGTAACCTTCGAATGAATTGGGGTTATTTGGGTTATTCGGGTTATTCTAAATTGCTAACCGAAATCTGGGTAGGTTTGGGAAACAATGAATATTCTATGATGTTCGGAAATGAGTTTGAACTTTATCATTGTGTCTGATCCAAACAAGTTAGATTTATTGCGATTGTTACGGAAAACATCTTGAGATAGAGGTATGATGCTTTAAGGCCCGTATTTATAATCAGCTCTCAAGAGTGACAGCTAGTTTGAGTTTAAATCAGAAATGTCATTTCAGTACAAAACGGTCTGTCAAATCTACACTTAATACTGCTCTCAAACTTGAGATCGCTTTATAAATACGAGCCTTAGTATCGTTCAAAGAAATTTACCTACCTATTTCTAAAATATAATAAACAATAAATCAAAAATTTCAACCGTAGACAGGATTCGAACCTGCGTCTTTGAAATACCGTTCCAACGCCATGACCAACTAGGCTACTACGGCTGTCCTGTCCTCCTGAGCGGCGAAATTTTTTATCTGTTGTTTCTTTAGATCGTCTTTAAGTGGACGCTAACGACATCTTGCGTATAATTTTACAACTATACCATTATGACTAGTATTTCTTTCCAGAAAGAATTCAGGCCATTAAATGATATCGCTACACTTTACTCATTTTTATTTGTTTTTTTTAACTATTCTTAAGTATTTTTTTTGCACTATAAGTTTAAAAAAAAACATAATATATAAAAGTTACCTATTGTCGAACTTCCATAGTTAGGGCAGGGCACTTGCAATGTATTACAAAAATTCATGGTCGTCACAAGAACTGCTTCAATGCAAATGATCAAAATATGAGCACGAACAAAGCTTTATGATTTTCCGGGCTAGCACTGCCATAAAAATTTTAGAAAGAAGAAAAAAAATATAATTAAATAAGTATGTAGATTAAAATTCCTCTTCTGATCCCTAAAATCAGGAGTGGGAATAGCTCAAGCCCATAAGGCCTTCATAATTTGCCATTTGTTAATTTAAAAAACGTGTGACAAAAAACCAATTTAGTATAGCATAATTTGAGCACTTCATTTAGGTTCATTTTTAGTGTAGGTACCAAAACAAAACTACATAAATGGAAAAACTTGGTAAATAAAAATATATTTGCAGCAATATTACTTTCCACGTATAGTTTTTATTTAACTCTGAAAATATTAACGGGCGGCCAATTGGAACACAACACCCGGGTCAAAGTGGCCGGTTAATTTGGAATTTTGATGAAAAATAACCAATGTTTCATAATGATGAGTCAGTTATGCCAGGTCATAAACAAGAGCCGTTTTAAAAAAGTTGTATCACTTTTATGATACGACGACGGATTCAGATATTCTTTTCAGATATCAAAATGATACATACAAAATGTTTTAACCCTGACGGGATTAATGAAACCTCGTGAAAGAGGTTTTTGCCACGCTTGACAAAAGTGTGAATACAGAAATAAAATATTTTGTATCGTTTACTATAGGCATAAGTCAGCCCATTGCTTAAACTTCAATTCACTTTGTAAGTTTTAACTTTTCGTGGACTATAAATAACTGGAAAATGCAGGAAGACCTCATGACAGCGGCTGATAATGCTGTTAACGTGGCCAAATTCTGGGCTGCAACAGTATATAGTGTCTACCATCGACACGCTAAGAAGAAGAATAACTGGAGCTCCTATAATCCTCCTGGTAGTTTTAAGAAAGTTTATTTCTAAGATAAATTTCTTAGGTTCTACAGACAAACTCATTATCCTTCTATCTGGGTTAAGAATACTACAAAGCAAGAAACCATTTACCTATTCACGGTTTGTTGGTAGTCTTTAGTAGTAATTAACAACAAAATACAAAGTTCCAGTGCCTAAGTAGAACTTTGCAAGACTAGGAGTATACTGTTAGTCCGTCCTCGGAGTTCCAAGATTAACTTACTGTCTATTGTTAGAAAATGTTACTTGAACGCTAATTACAAAAGAAAGAGTATACGTACCTAAATACATTTTCTAGTTGATACTATAGAGCTGTCAATGAAATTTAAAGAAAATCAGGTTGGTATTAAATGACAACCTGAAAATCAGGCGTTTATTTAATATCGGTATCACATTCATATTAATAATTTGAGAAAGTAACAGAACCAAAATATTTACTAAGTTATGTCAATAAAGTTTTTAATTACATTACTACGTAAACAACAATTCGCAAAAAGTAAAAAAAAACAAAAACATCGAATAATATCAGTGAATTAAGCCGTAACTATTGGTGCTATTTGCATCACAACAACTTCATTAGACTCAACAGTTTGTAAAATAACCTCAAAGCCTGTTATTACCACTCCATAGGCTCTAATACCTCCGCTTTATAGGCTAAATACCTGCATTTATGAATTCTCATAGCGTGACAACGGGCAACAGTATTAAGAAACTATATCACCATTATATCACCATATTGCGATCTGCATATAACAGGTCTTACTGGCACGGAAAAGGTACAGAAAGTGCACTCCATTCAAAGTGGAGTCTTATAGTGTCAAAGACAAAGAGTATGTCAAAGATTTTCTCCAAAGAAATGTTACGTTTACCTACTGTATCTTTATCACAATAAAAGGTAACTGAAACTGGTTTATATTGTGCGTCAATTTCAAATTAATAATCTTCAAAAACTTATCACAGCAATTAAATTTATTAAATACTTACTAACTTTTCACGCCGCTGTTTTACCATGCAGCGAAATTTGTTAAAGTTAACCTGTTCGCAAATTAAACGTAGGTTTTTATGATTAAAGGGTTTTAAAAATCATTCCAGTAGTTTTTGAGTTTATTTGTTAAAAACATACACACAAAAATCCAAAAATACAAATCTTTACTCTTTAATAAAGACAATTTTTCGTTTCATAAAAGGCATACTAACCGTTGTATAAATTATTTTATGTGGTGTAGATCATACGATAAATTCCTACTTAACAAACTGATATGAAATACAACAAACTGTGTGTACCATCTGCAATTCGCAACCATTCTATTATGTGAAACATAGCGTCGGAAAGTGCGCCGGCGACACTGAAATTGCAATATGGCTCGTACTATAAGCACATGATTACCTCCAGGTTCAAACAAGGAACATTGAGAACTGGAATAGACCGGTTTTGTTTTGGGATATCTTTAGGTTTGAGTGCAAATTGAAATCGAAGGCGGGTGTTTTTCAACTTGAAGGTACGTCCACGGCAACGGCAATGGCAACGGCACGGTATCGTTGACGATATCGTGAAAGAGATACGGCACGACATTGATTCCTACAACTATCGTCGCCAGGCCGTCAAACTGCATGTGTTTTGTATACGTACGAAGCATGCGCATCATGAGTGCGTGCGCTCAGAGTGGATACCGTCGAAGTGGAAAATAGAGCCACGGTATCGTGAGAATATCGTTATCGTGCCGTAGCCATGCCGTTGATGTGCCGTCTAGTGGAAAAACACCCGATGCTATCAACTCGTAAGTGGATTCGTAGATTTGGCAGCTAATTTCGGTGTTGAATGTTGGAACGTATTGGCGATATCACATTGCGATCTGGAAAATAAACAATTGATGATTCTCAGGAATTTATGTAGGTGACGGATAAAATTGTTAGGTTATTAGCAAAATTATTTTGTATAACAAATTTTTTTTTAAACTTTTTAAATATTTCTGTAAAATATTCAAAGTTAGTGTACCTACCAACGTTATCATCTAAGTATGTATATTTATAACAAACAAAATAATTTACTCGTTTTTTGTTACTTTTTATTATAGGATAGCTATACAGGGTGTAACAGAAAGGGTATATGCATCGAGAAATGTGTGAATCTACCCATGAAACTGAACAACTTTCCCTAAGAAACATAGGTCGAAAAACGAAAAAAAAATCGTGACCTTTCATATTAAATGCATCAGCTGATAGCGTATTTTGTATGGGAAGTCAAATTCTTTTTTTCGTATTTCAACCTATGTTCCTTAGGGAAAGTTGTTCAGTTTCATGGGTAGATTCACACATTTCTCGATGCATATACCCTTTCTGTTACACGTTGTATATGCTGTAAGTAAGTATACTAACCTATACACCTTATTTCTTAATAAAACTATTTGTTCATTATTCTAGAAAACCACAAACCATATCTAGCAAACCGTGTCGCTGAAAGATTTTACTTATGAGTTTCGTATGTAAATTTATTGCAGGCTAATTTCGGCTATAAATTCACCGATGCTTGTCTGTGTGTGTATAGTTAGTTTTAGCAAGATATATGTTTATTAGTTCCGAAGGAAAATTACTTTTATCACACTGTTATACTTGATTAATTTTCCTGGTTGTTTTCCGGCGGAATGTGTTATGAGGGGTTGTTAATTCTACTAGCTTCACATTCAAAGGAGCGTAGGGTGTAATGTTGCTTGATTAGTATGCGAAAAGATATTTTATCTTTTGTTGTGATCCTTGTCATTTTATAGACTGACGATGAATATTGAAAGGATCGTCTGATAGGCCCTAAATCTACTAGCAATACCAAAGAGTATTTTTGATTTTTCAGATGATAGAGCGCTCACACATTGCATACTTTTCTATGAACTACACCAATAAATTATTTAAATAATGAGAAGTTACGCGCACACGATGTAGTGTTTTGACAAAGTTATGTCATCCCAAGCATGTTAAGTCCAAGAACTTTGTACCTACTTTTACGCCCATGGAATTTGACACTGGAAACAAGCTCTGTTTAATCTCTTAAGTAAATAAAAAATAGAGACTATCACAACCAGAAAAGCCTTACTTACCTCTCGCTAACGTCCGAGTCGCGACCAAATCCAAAGACGCTGACCGCATACACACGTGCTTGGAGCAACTTCTGGAAACTTCCAGAAAGTTCTGGAAACTCTCACGGACGCCCAGGAAACTTACACGTGTTTAGTGTTTGCGGGAAACAAAGGCTAGGACTAAACATGGACTAAACGTAGCCGGCACGTCCTATAGTGTAATTAGGAGATAAGATCAACACTGGACTTAGTTGTTCGTTAAAGAGGTAAATACTAAACAAAGTCGTAAACAAGCTGTATTCTTGCGGGTAATATTCAGACATTTGTAAGAATAGAGATTTTTTGTACTTAGATAAAATAATGTTAAGTCAGAATTTAAAATATCTTACCATTTTTATCATACGAGGTCCGACAGCCTAAGTGGTCTTTGAAAAAAATATCTGCTGGTCACACTATTTAATGTCACTAGATTTTGATAAGGAAAGAAACCGTACAGAACACAATATTCACGACAGCGGAAAATACTCACTTTTCTCAAAGCTAAACCAACCTGGCTACATATCTAGATTGCCTCATACTAGTGCATAACTCTCTCTGCAAACCTCGCATCATAACCAACACGTGGCACAGTTATCCAGCCAGCAGGTGCATAAATAAGCCGTCCGGTGCTACTACTAATATGACTCTTGACAAAGTTCGCGCTAGTGCGGAAAATACCGGTGTTACTGCCGCCGGTACGTTAGGACCGCTTTTCTAGCAAATTTATGTATTTTCGTTGCAAGTTTCTGTACTTTTTTTCTCATGGGTATGTAACCTTTATCAAGTCAATAAACGATCAGTCGTAACCAAACTGGGGTACATCTCACAAAAATTACAAAACTGATGGTGTCAATCCTTCTTCTACAAATGCGGATCGAAAGCCCAAGGATAGGACCGTCAGACTCTAGACATAAAGGCAGGTATAAACCTCGCATCATAACCAACACGTGGCACAGTTATCCAGCCAGCAGGTGCATAAACAAGCCATCCGGTGCCACTACTAATACGACTCTTGACAAATTTCGCACTAGTGCGGAAAATATCGTGAGAACCGGTTTTATAAGCAATTTCTCACTCTTTTTCTTCTGTCGAGAAGCTGTTAAATAAATTGCTTAGGCACCAAATCTCCAATATTGCTTAACTGGTCATCATCATCATGATCATGGGGTGCGTTCTTCATTATTGAAGTAGTGGCCTTTTTACCGAGTATTTTTCTTCGACGATTATCCGGAGATTTCAACGCCGGACCATCTCTGCCTGTGTCCAAAGAAATTGATGAAATTGATTGATTTCGCTTATTATTACTTTCTCAATAAATAGGTACAAAATAACCGATTTACGCCTTACTAAAACCACCTCACCTACAACCTTATGAACTACCTACCATTTGTTAGGAGTTTCCACTTTCCGTTCCTGATATTGCATGTCTAATTAATAGCGTTGTCTAGTTCAGCCCTGTGATAACAGTTGTGTTTTATTGATCGCACCAAGTTCGGTGAGGCTAGGGTTTCCATATCAGGATTTTTGACTCTTCTCAGGATTAATTAACTATCAAGATTTTCAGTTCAATTTAATAAGAAGATTTTTCTCAGTCGTTACTTCATTACTGAAGGTCGTGTCTGCATGGCGTCTTTTTCTTTCTTCTCCTTTAGGTTGTTAAGGACGGTTTTCCATGATTTCATGTCTTCAGCCTGTTTTAGAATTAATTGACAAACTCGTAAGACCTATTTTGATCGTTTTCTTTCCACTTTTCCTGTGATCCACTAACTTCTCCAAACTGTCAGTTTCCTGTCGAGCCACATGTAAGGGCCAAAGCCTACCAAAATGGTAAGAGAATAGAAAGGTTAGTTACTCAGAAATTCGCTATGGATAGATTGGAGTAGAGATCAATGAAAAAAAAATCTACTTACTTAAATTAATTCAGCACTTATTTTATTTTTATTTATTGATCTATGAAACTGTTGGTCACTCATCACAACCAGCAAGCGCCTACACAAAAATAATAATAAGTCGTTAACGTTTGCTACTGAAAAATTTATATAAAAGCAGAAGATTTTTTGAAAAATGCCTTTAAATCTATAAATTTTGGTAACCCTAATCAAAGCACTAACTTTTGTAATACAAGCAGTATTACACAATATGTGGCGAAATTGGAGACAGATTGAAAGTTTGGATAACTCAAGTTCATGGTAGGACCGAGATATTTAGTTTAGATGATTTTAGTAATTAATTAAAATAGGATAAAATCTAGCATCTTACTGTGTCGTTAGATCAAAGAATAGGTACATATTTTTTCATACATGAAATTACGCGCTTATCCCTAACGGGGTAGGCAAAGCATCATCCTAATCGTTCCGCAAAATCTGACAAGGTTTGAGGTTTATTTCAGAAGTTTATCAGCCCATGGCCTAAATTACAATACACGAAATCCTTGTATCCTTTACCTGGTTTTTACAGTATGCCCGGGAGTAGAAACAGCTGGCACATTCAACGTTTTTCTAACATAGCTGACACTCCAGCTAGTATGGAAGTATAGTTCCTAGTGTCAAATAAATTTAATTTAGGTACTTTTACAAAATGGGAATATCTCCCAAATTAGTTCTCCCGTGCTACTTTTAAATTTCGCTTCGCATTCTCAGTCCCCTCCCCGCGATCCCTTACGTTTCCTGGCATTAAAAAGCCCGTATACAAGTTTATATTCACAAAAGACACATATCGCGTAAATACCTAGGAACATTGTATTTCTCTAGGGAAACCAATTTTCTTCCGACGCTTCTCTACAAGTTATATTTTCTGTTAGTATTTTCCATTTGTTACAAGCAATTTCGAACAGTTTTATGTTTGTGCACGATGTTGGAACATCTGTCTCGTCTCTTGTTATTTATAATTGAAGTCCGAGGTATTGCCGTTTTAGAAAAATGTTCCTAGTTACATCATGTTGTGTAAGTACAATGTTATTTCTTATAATTTGTCACATATCAGATAAAACGAAAATAACGATACATTGCCAAAAAAAATTCATCGTCACTGTTCGTTATTATCAATGAAAAGATTCAGCAATTCATTCAATTGGATGGTATTCGTTTATGATTATTGTGTAACCCAATAAATTTAAATGTGTCAAATGACCAGTTCATACATACCCAAGGGAGAACTAATTTGGGAGATATTCCCATTTTGTAAAAGTACCTAAATTAAATTTATTTGACACTAGGAACTATACTTCCATACTAGCTGGAGTGTCAGCTATGTTAGAAAAACGTTGAATGTGCCAGCTGTTTCTACTCCCGGGCATACTGTAAAAACCAGGTAAAGGATACAAGGATTTCGTGTATTGTAATTTAGGCCATGGGCTGATATATGGGCAAATTAATTATGCGCTAGATTTGATAGTGCAATAAAATAATAAATAAATAATATCTTGTTTAATAAGATTTTCAATGCAACAATTATATAGAGTAATAGGCCAGCTGGAAGAGATTTCTTTTGAGAGATAAGCTGTACCTGTAACGCTAGTTTTTTTATGTTTGTGTCCTCTGTGTTAAATAAATAAATAAATTCTAAAGTAAGTCAATTATCTTTTTCCGTTGCTCGATTTTTGACTATTTAAGTATAATAGGTTTTCATTCATAAGCAATATATTTGTTTTTTACATTATAAAATAATATTGCTCTTCCAAACAACACAGTAGGATAAAGTTTATAAAAAGGAAGGTAGATAGATAAAATTTTCATTGCATAGGTACACAAAGTAGTAGTTGATTCTACACGTGGACAAATTTGTCGTCTCTACTGGTCTTTTATGTTGAGTTGTCTATCCAGTCCAGTGCATAAAGTTTGATTTTCATTGGCCCTGCACCACAGACCTAATTTGGCGGAGATGTCTCTACATTTTCAAACTGTATGAGAGCAAGCTTGTATTTTTTTGTGTACCTAATAATAAAAGAAAATATTTCCCATAGCAGCGTCATCATGAACATTTTTTGAAACTGCAGCGAACGGAAATATCCGCATAATATTATCAAGTCAGCATTGCATAAATTTACCAACGTACCTATAATTATAATAGCAACGACCAAAAATATGGTACAGTCTAGTTTCCATCACCACAACTAGAAAAAGGAAGATTCCAAGGCGTAAGTATATTATCTGAGCCCAGTTTGGCTCTTAGTATCCACTTCCCATTTTCCTTTATACTCGCATTTGGAGTAATACTATTACGTGAGCAGGTGGACTGTATAGGTATAGATAGGTATAGACGCTAGCTAGGTTCATTTGCGGTATCTACTCTAATTTAGGTCTGCGACCAGCATACACGGGCCGGCACTGTATAAGCTCTATACTCGCATTTGGAATAATACGAACGCTTCGTTTGAAATTCAAGCGAGCTCTCGTATTCCACGTGGTCTTTAAATTTATAATGATGAATACGATTCCAGAGAATACTACGAGTACGGAATGTATGGTTCGTGTTCAAGTTTTTATTTTTTAATAATAAATGATTATGTGAAACTGAATTTTAACAAAATGAGGTCAGTGGAAGTCGACATAGATTCATATATGGATAAAGATATTTTTTTGGTAATTATGTTAGTGATCATGATCACTTATGAAGCATAGAGGTTATGAACTTATGAGCAGGAGTTTTCAGACTCGGTATAGTATCCAAAAGAATCAGTATATTGTATCAGTGAAAACCTGTTATTGGCTCTCTGTTGTTACTAGCTATTAAGCATATTGTTATTTTGGCTGTTGGTTTTCCTAAATAAATAAAATAAAATAAGAATTACCGCAGTAAATAGTAGATTTATAAAACGCGGGCTTCTGGTCCTGTCATTGCTAGTACCTATACTTACTGTAACTGCCTCCGTGGTCTAGTGGTCTGAACCATGGGCTCACGACCCGGAGGTCCCGGGTTCGATTCCCGACCACTCGAATCGAATTCGCATACAAAAGATTAACATTCGCATGGTAAATTGGATGAAAATCTCATGCGAATGTTACCCTTTCGTATGCGCATTGGAGTTCGAGTGATTCAAAAACGGCTCTAGTACTTACCAGCACAACAGTTAGGCAACACTGATTAATTTATGGCTTCTAATAACGGTCAGCCAGAAATGCTGGCGACGTTTAGATTTGGCAAATAGAGTTTGCTTCGGTCGGCAGTTGTGCCTTGTGGCATAAGTTATAGTCACTCAGTAGTGAACTATGTACTATGTAGGCTCAGTTTAGTAACCTTAATAGTACATGGTTATAGTGAACTGGCGTATGGAAGGTTATATTGTACAACTTTTCCCAATAATTTGACGAAATGTAAAAAGAATAGACTTTCAATAAATGTTGATAAGTTTTATGCTGTGGTTTTATGGGTAAAACGCAAACACACCCTTAAAATTATTGCACATTATTTTTCTTTTTATTGAGTGGGTTTTCTTTTTTATTGAGTTGACGAACGACCCGATCAACCCTGATGTCAGAGTTCTGAAACCGTTTATAATTTACAGATAATAGGCCACTGACATGAAAATTAGTATATGGAAAGTCTGTCACAAAGGTCACAAAAAGAACTGACACGGGTTTCAGCAATAGTATTTTGGTTTAGGTTACTTAGGTATTACAGGCTTCAGCAATAGTATTCTAGTTTAGGTGCTAGACTTAAGCACAATTCGCAAGAAGGTGCTAAAACAAGTCGGCATCAAAGACACCATTGTAGGACAGATAGTTACTAACCCAACAGTACGTATTATCCCAAAATTGCTTACATCAATTTGAACACGAAGGTGGTAATTTGCTTCCGCCCACAAATGGCTCATAGATTTCTATTCGTTTGTAATTGCTAGGACTTGGCAACGTGATTCATTCATTAGTCCTCGAAAGTGATTGACCTGATAAGATAAAGCACTAACAGTACAATGCAAATACAATACAAATAAAAATTAAAAAGAATCAACGTAATATTTTAGGTAAGTATTTCATTTCCTATTTATCTCCATTACGCTACATAAAGTTTATCATATTTAAAATAGGACAATTCCCAGTCACATCACAAACACAATAGCTATCCAACTATTTAAAGTAAATTTACATTCATCTTACGTCGAAGTGTTGTGGAACATTACGCAAACGTAAATGAGTCATTTATAAGTAAAATACATGAACTTATCTAAACTCAAATCGTACCTTCTTTATAGATCCAAAAATAGGTATTATAATTTAACAGACTGTTTAAATATAAAAAAATGCTAAACATAAATTCATTTTTTGAAATACGTAACTAGGATTTAGTTTTATCCAATTTTTTTGTAGATATGCTAACTAACTGAAACCCATTTTTTGCGATGTCATCTAGGTTAGGTTCTAAAATAAAAAATAAAATCCATTTTATCTCCATCAGCACAATCTGGGTTTACAATCAAAACCGAACCTTCAAGCATCCTCTCTCAACACAGCTAGCCAAGGTTCTGCAAGCCAGAACAACAAATAACATTTGCCATAGTTTGATAGTTTCCAGAAATAGCAATAGTCTGCCTCTAAAAGTATTTGCATAAGCAATAAAACTTTACTCAGAACATCGGATAGCATTGGGGAAACGTTATCAAAGGAAACAGAAGTATATAGTTCAAAGAAGATAGGATAACATCGAAATACGATTGAAATTGTTGCGCTACTCAATTGTCTATAAGAATTTGAATGGTGTACTTACTCGAGTATGTTTGTTATCTATGAACTATATTGTTGTTTAAAGTTATTCTTATTTAATGATAATGAATAAATCTTATGTGTGTATGACGTACCTAAATTTTTTTTAAAGTCAGTCAAAGGTTCAATCAACAACAAATAAATCATTTGGCATGTAAACTTGAATTAATAATAAAAATCCGACGAGTACCTGTTAGTGACTCTAATGCTCAGAGTCTAATGTCATCGGGAAATCTGTTACCTGTCATGTCACCACTATAGCTGTCATTGCTTTAATTGCTGTCAGTGTAACCAAATTTCTAGTTCCTAATACTTTGTAATTTTTCTGAAATAAAGTATCGCCGCCTGAACAGATTTGAAGGTTGCACTATACCTATTATTTTACTATTGTCATAAAAAAATAATAAGTAGTCATAGTCATCCTAACTTGGAGGATGAAGTCACATGGTGATAATTTCAAAATACATTCTGAGTCACAAAGAATTATGTTGTCATGGTTTAAGAGTTCATTAATTAGTGCCATAAACAAATCAATTTAGGTTTAATGGCTATAAAAACAACCTATCTTGTTTAATTGGAATTGATTAATAAAATTGCCGTTCTTAAATAATGTAAGACGTTTTTTTTTATTTGATTCCCCGTTCCTAGATATTCATTTAGATAGTTGGATTTGGACCAATCGCAGTCGTTGGTATCGATTCGTAAGCGCACGAAATCACTAAAAACACCTCACCTGTCATTGTCTCTCCTGAGACAACAGAAAGGGACGGCAGCAATGTTGGTTAAGTCATGCTCTACCAGTGTAGAGAGTGTAGAGTCTACACGAATCGAAAGCACTGTCTCACTATTTTCTTAGGTTACAACAGAAAAAAGTTACCACTGCCAAATCACTTACTTATTCACGAAAAAGAAAAACAAAATAGCTAGACTGTACCTAATAGTAGTTTTTATCCTACTTTAGCTTAAGAAGGCAGTACACCCCTAGCAAGTTGCAGTTTAGTAACAGTTAGTAACAAAGTTTCAAACGTGTAATTGTCATAAGACTGACGTTTGACAGTTGACTGCAAGAATGACGTGAGACGGAATCCATGTGTTTCGGGTTTCGACTGAATTCAGTTTGTAAGTTCGGAAACTCTCTGAATGAAATTGGATTTAGGAACTTGGTACCCAGTCAATAGGTAGTTTTTGCAACAAAAAACTAAGCGATAAATTGAAGTTACACAAATTATAAGTATTGTAATGAAGAAATCTAAACACAGTAATAGCGTAGGTATGTTGAATCAAATGTTATGCTATACGGAGTGAAGGAAAACTCCGAAATAGTGCTGAGTTAACGGCTTTCCTGAAAAAGAACGCATCAAAATATGGGAAAAAATTAACTGGAAATAATTTTAATAGTTAATTAGTCACCTTTCAATAAGATTATCATAATTTTATTACTATTAAGGTGATTTTTATTACCAAAAAGTCTAAGAGTTAGAGTCCAATTTTATATTATATTAAAAAAAAATTATGAGTTTTTTTTAGTGAATGTACCTATCTATTAATTATATTATGTAGATACAAGACCCCGTAAAATACGACGGAAATAACTTTAAAAACATCTTTAACTAGTAATATAATAAAAGTACAGTTAGTTCATAACAAGTTTATTTATTGGAATGAATGAAACAATGTCAGTTGGACAATCCTAACCTGTTTTAATAAAAGATTGTCATGTTGTGTAATTCTGGTTAAAACCAGAAATATTAAAAACACGTTTCTCAAAAAAAAAAAAGAATCTCATACTGTATAGCACAAACGAAAATAAAAATATGTAGGTACCGATACAAGATTATAAGAATAGAAGCTATAAATTAACATTAATTAGCCTATCGTTTTCTGTGACAAAATTAAAGAATGAAAATCTTGGCAATCATAGAAGATTCGCAGGCCCGTATTTATAATCAGCACTCAAGAGTGACAGCGAGTTTGAGTTTGAATCAGAAATGTCATTTCAGTACAAAACGGCCTGTCAAATCCACACTTAATATCGCTCTCAGACTTGAGATCGCTTTATAAATACGAGCCGCAAGTGTGTTCGTAGTTTATCAGTATCACACTTTTTTCCATGAGTAATGCTTTAGTCTTACTCAATAGGCATAGTTATAGACACAGAGGTGTGGATGAATCAGGTCAATAGCTTTTGTCTCGTTGTTCGTATCATCTAGGTATTAAATGTTCTGTGACAAATTAAAGAGAGCCCAAATTTCATCTAGAAAACATAATTTGCTATGGCGGAAAAAAAACTAAAATAAAAACAATAATATTCTCAACATTTAGAGTAATCTACAAGACAGAAGTTTGTATTTTGTATGAAAATATACACTGATACTTATTTAGTAACCTGACGTAAGTGCTATGTTTATAAAATTCTCTCTAATAATGTGGAATTTCCATCTAATTTAGCCTTGATCTTGGAAAACTACAGATTTTGTGTTGTCTTTGATATCTTGCCAATAGACTTATCCTATTAATCACTTCTTACCACATCTTGGTGACAAAACACAAAACAATGTTAATATATTTTAGGCAAGTACCTATTTATTTTTGATTGCGTGGGATACATATTGTTCTTGAAAAGAGTTTAGGATTTAGGAAAACTTAGTATTATTACAAAATAATTTAATAGTAAGGCTGTGATGTGATAATATTATATTTCAGCGCAATAATATTTATTTTTATTTGAATGTTAGGTGTTGCAAAATGACTCTTCGGTAACCAGATAACTAGAATGGACGACGAGAGCTTCTTCGTGACTTGTAATTAGTAAATATTAGTCGTATTTAGAAAGTTTCTGCGAATTTTAACACACCTTGAAAATGACATGAAAGCGTGGGAATGATTAGTTACACAATTTGTTAACAATAATACTAAATACTAGCACACACATGTTTTAAATTAATCTGCACTGGAAAGTCATTTATTTTACCGTACCTATTTAAGACACAACGACGTGAAAAGATGATGTATGAGTCGACTTTTACCCCTCATTCACTGTGGTTACAGAATAACCTTACAATCAATTTATTTTTTACGATAGCGGTCAATTTCATTCAGATCATCCTTGCTAATTGCATTTTCTATTTATTACGTTAACTAATATTGATGTGACTCCAAACACAGGACCAACTATTAACTTACTCATTACGACAGCATGTATCATCTTTCTTATAGCACGAGTAGGATACCTACGCAAAAAAAACATCAGTCTCCCTCTGAATTTAAATAAATAAAATTTCACTACATTAAACCTGCAAACTACAAATACCAATCTAAACTTTCTTGCGCCATTAAAATACATTTAGGAGATTAGAAATATTTGAATTTACCTTCAAATTGCGACAATAAAATTCAATGACTGTCTGATTTCAGACCTTACGGGCAACAAAATAAATCCAATTCGGCCAACTACTTTGCAAATGGACACGAAATGAGTTTTGGACTCCAGTTTTCGGGTTGGTACATAACATTAAATTTGGTACGATCGGAATCACTGTAGTACAATCAATCTACCTGGACTTTTACTCTTAGTCGTTAAGTTTATATTTAAAATCATAATTAGTACTACTGATACAATTAATTTTAACATAGGTTATAAAAACTTTTTTTTTTTTACTTTATCAAAATTAATATTGTAAGATTTAAAATTTATTACAAACAAATTAATGTAGCATTATTGTGTTATTACATTACGTATAATCAAATAGACAAATCTTTCTGAAAAGATATTTGTATTCAAATCAAGAGAAAATTATACAGACATTTAAAAAAATAAGGGAGCAGCCTCATGTCATTCGCACACGCAAATTACTAATAAGTACCAGTAGTTGTCTCAAATAGATAACCTCAAGTCAACTCGTCTTCCTTCACAAAGTAGTAACCGTCACTGTACATGGAAAAATTAACCGTTTATTGAAATTAAAACGATATGGCGTGAAACCGTACCCTCTAGTTAACAGCTTGTAACCACACGTTGAGATGACATTGATGAACAGACCACCTAGTAGAGTTTTAACCAGAAGTATGGATAGACGGGCTGAATCTATTAAAAAAAGAAACTTATCTTTCAAAGAAAGCAACGGTAGTGTTATTAGAGTAAATTGTAATCCTACCAATCATACTTATCTATATTATAAATGTCAAAGTGTGGATGTTCGAATGTTTGGATATTTTGTTACTAACTCATTCACGCTTCTAGCACTGAACAGATCTGATCAGAGTGATACTTAGCACACACAATATTAGTAACGTTCCGAAATAGGATATACTTAGTCTACTTTTTACCCTGGAAAACGTACATTTTCAAAAGCTAGTAGGTATATTGAAACAGAAAAAGAAGTAATCTGACTTTTCTTCATAAACAGTCTATGAACAAAAATGTATAGTCTATGATTGATTTCAACGTCAAATTAATTTGAGCATACCTAAAATTTTGTATTTAGCAGTTGCGATGCAGTCAGTCCATATAGTAGCTAGTGTGAAAACAAGATCAGAGATAACTGGAGGACTATTTATTTAATCACTTTTTACCATGGTAATAATAAAATATTGGACATCTGTAATCATCTGATCGCCAGGTCGTTGAAGACCGTAGAATGCGGTTTTACCACTTCAAGGCATTTTTTTCTTGTAAGCGATTGACACTTGCGCTTGGAACTAACTCAGAAACATTTTTATTTATTTATTTCAACAAATATTTATGTCATTCATTAGGCATGCCCAAGGCAACTATATACGCTTCGAAAACAATGCACACTGAACATCTTAGTTAATTATGTTGGGTAAATACAGCGAGAATTTTCAATGGCTTAAATGGCTTGTTTTACTATAAAACTGAAATATAATCGAAAAATAATATAGCACCCTAACACTAAATTTATTAGCTGAATAACACGAACACTGTCACTATTTGCAAGGGACGGCCATTTTATTCTTCATTTTTTGAACACTCCAAGCTGATTTAAACAAGCCCTTAAAATTTCTTTGGTGAAATAAAAATTCTCGCTGTATAGACTTTTTTCTTTCTATAGTCAACAAAATTTAACAGTATTTAAATAGTTCAGTACGTAATCCGTATTAGATTATCTTATTGACAGTAATAAATAACCTGTAAAAAGTCGGTTAAATTTAATTAAATTTGGATCACGAGCTTATAGATAAAATCAAAACATGACAATAATACATTTACATACAATTCACAGTCGTGACTGAACCGATTTGTCGGATTATCGATTCAGGTAATATATACCCAAATATTTAGCAAGTGTCAAAATCACAACAAAATAAATAAGGAAGGCCTGCAGCGAATATAGAGCTACACACAGCTCATGAAAGAAAATTACAGGTATTAGGTAGAGCTGTCGTGATTTTTGCAATTACAAATTACTACAATATCTGAAGATAATAATCCCAGCGTATTTTCCCTTTAATACCTCT
>JARACY010001453.1:0-58285 GCA_029255725.1 Scrobipalpa atriplicella
TCACGAAGCGAGCCGACGCCATTTTCAAATCGTTTCTTTAGACGCACGGCTTATACCTTCTAGGGTTCATACCTACAGGTAAGCAACAGTAAAGACAAAATTTTACCTAGGGATCAGCAACCAAAATAGTCAATTTAAAAAATCGATTTTTCAAAATACCATCTTGATATTAATAAGTCTACTTATAGTTTTATAACTCCAAAGATTCGGAAGATCCATATATAAAATTGGCTAAATATATAATTATTTTTATAGGTAAACAAATTTTCGAATCAGTTCGGAGTCTAAAAAGGAGGGTCACCTGTCTGACCCTCCATCAATAAAGACTTGAAACGGGTTCGTATTTAATTGTCACGTATCAATAACCTCGTTAAGGTTTGTAATCAATTATAAGGGACCCCTGGAGTCAATTTCAATAAACTACAATTCGCAAATTACAATTACTTACGATGTACATTGCGCATTCTGCAAGTCATTAGGATTGTATAATAAAAATCACACTAATCACATTTAATATTAATATTTAATATTAATATTTAATATTAATCACATTTTATTTCGAAGTAAAGGAAATGCCGTATGGATGGTCATTTTGTACAACGGTGACAACAGGGTTGCCAATACAAAACCTCAAATCACCACAAATTATGGTGTTGCCGTTATAAAACCAAAATAATAACCTCATGTTCATAATATTTCTTGAACTAGATCATCATCATCATCAGCTCATACGAGTATATACGTCCCCACCGAGGAACACGAGCAAACCCTGAATCAGGGCCTTAGTGGACCACGTGGTACCATTACGGATTGTTCGACTTCACAATTTTTTCGCAGGTGTGTGCAGGTTTCCTCGTGATGTTTTCTTTTACCGTAAAAGCTTAGAATAAACGTACATAATTATAAAGTTCAAAAAAGTGACTTTTTTAATTATTTTTGAATGTACAGCGAATTTTATTTGTTAAAGCGTATTTTTATCGAACGGGCTCCTGGACCCACCTGGCCTTTGTAATACATACATAATGGAATGATGTTTTATTTTTGCATTAGACTTGGATCGCGTGATCATCAAATTTACAAGTCAAAGACGTGTGTGTTTTTTGCTACTTATCTATTAAAATTATTCTATTTTTTATTCAAATTGGGCCACCTGAAGGTAAATGGTCGTTTACACTATTATAAAATTACTATAGGGATTCAATTAAGATTTGCACATTGCAAGAATTTCCTTGTATTTATATAGGTACCTAAAGTAAATGATGCAGTTATTTTAAATTCGCATTCGTTTTCTATCGTTATGATTATGACAAGCATATTTACTTAATACCAACGCTTGCATAGTTTTGAAATCAATTTGAATTTGCATACATACTACGTTTAAATACTTAATTTACGTAAATAACAAACAACTTTGCCTTTTTTTGGTCGATATTTAGGCAAAAAGTACCTACTAGACTAGGGAACCCATATAAAAAAAAACAAGTACTATTTTGTGCGCTAGTTAATACGTCAATAACATTCTTAACACTTGTATTTCTGATAGTTAAATTCATGGTCATCTTCTCACGATCTTTAAATCGTGACTAACAAATTCATGAGATTGTACTTACTTTATCTGATGTACTTACAGAAGTATTATTTATTTACTTAACATTTTAATGTTTAGTATTTATTTTATAACCTATTTAGTGCTGATTGAACATTACTTTTAATTATGAAGGTATGGCGTCACTAATGTTAGATGGAGGTTATTAAATGTATGAATAGGTACCTATGTTAGAGTTTATTTACCAATATTTATACATAACTATCACGCCTTTAAGCCTAACGTAGTAGGTTGATAGTCAACATCATAAAATAAAAGCTGATCATATTTTTTTAAGGGGTAAGTAGTACTTATATGTTTTGTCGCAGTGACCAAGTGACAATATATATGTTACAGCCATAGTGATTAATTAGCTATTATACATAATGACTGGTCATTATATATAATAACCAAATTGACCAGACAATGTGATAAATTAATCACTTTATCCGGATACTATTCATAATAGCTGGTCGAAGTTAGTCAAAGTAATAAATACGGTTTAACTGACTGAGCGACGCGTTGGAAGCATGGTCCGTAATGTGTCCTGAGGTCCAACTAAGACCAGTACCAGATAAACTTGAGTCTCAAAGAGCATGGGATGACCTAGTTTCCTAAAAAACTAACCTAACCTAACCTAACCTAACCTATACCCACTTGTTTTATTACATTATCCAAGTCTTCAAAGATATTATATATAATAGCTGGTTAAAGTGCTTAATTCTGTGTCATTTATCACTTAATCTAAATTGAGCAGACATTATAAATAATGACCAGATATTATATATAATATCTAGATTAATAACTTTGGCTGTAACATATATACCGAAAACTTTTATCTCCGTCTTAGATAAGGCATATTTTAATCCCTGGAGAAGCAACTGGAAGGTAAATTCTATGTAGTTTTATCGTTCCCCGACAATGATGGAATTCATCTTCAATTTCACAAACACTTTTTTATAAAAACTAAAAAAAAAAAAAAATTTTTAGGCATTCCTTTACTACGGCCTACACTTTCGATCCCCACCTTTTGATAATTTGGTTAATAGTAGCAACCATACCATAGGTCAAATCTGTAATTGTATGCGCAGAAACACAATTTGATTGACGTTTCCATAATAACCCCCTTTGGTTCCAGTCATTAGCGATCATTTGTAACAATTTGTGTGTGGTAATGATTTATTATTTGATTCCGATTGTTCTATACTTTTTTATGTGAAATGTTAAGGCTGGCAAAGAAAAACATTGAAGAAATTTCGCCATCATCAAAATTTCAACCGGAAGTCAATTAATTTTCTTAGATGAACATGCTCTAGAAGTTCTGACTAATAAGCCCAATATAAAAAAAAAACCTTTTTTTTTTCTACGGTTTTAAAGGACTTTTGTACGATGAGTACATGTCAGCTCTATTGTTCCCTATAAACTCTACTCTATTCACTCATATTAAGGTTTAGGTTGGGTTTGCCTGTGTAGAGCGATTCTGTTCAAAGGCTCTAAAAAGTTGGTAAATTTCGACGATCTCTATAAAAAAACCTTGGTGACGAATATTTTCTGTTAAAAATTTTAATCAAAGCAAAACGTTTTAATTTTCGTATACCTACTCCTTATTTCAATTTTGCAAACTCGACTGTAAATATTTTTGACAATCGAAAGTATTTGATTTAGTTCATTAGAACTGTATTAGTTCTGGTAACTATGACTAATTCGATGAACAAATGAACGCAAAAAATCATACTTTATTGCTCAATTTTAATCGTTGTGTGAAGATCTGATTGATCACGATCACGACTAATACATACATATACACATTTTTTCATTCACAACTTTGTTATAATTCATTCAAGGATTTTGTATCACATACATACATACATAAAATCACGCCTTTATCCCTAATGGGGTATGTAGAGCAAAAACGATCTACCTATATACATAGATTGTTCCGCCATGTCTGACAAGTTTCGAGGGCTAATACAGATGATGATTATGTATATTGTTATTGCTATAGTGACGGGCATCACATACCTAAAAAATATATATTAGCTTAAATACCTATAACCATAAACCTGCATTTTAGGTTTGTTTTTGTATAGAACAGTACCACGTCAACTTAGTGAACATTTATCTGTGTTTGAATGTACTGTCCCTTTCTGCCCTTACTGTTAGTATCATCATCATACAGATAAATCAAATTTATTCGGGTCTTATGATTATGACCCTTACATTTATTCAAATGTATGAAAAATACCCGAGAGTATTGCTGTTGATGTTACAACATGGTACTTGTCATAACGTAGGGATAATATGGTAAAACATACATACATACTATCACGCCCGTATCCCTAATGGGGTAGGAAGAGCGTCAACGACGGTATATAACGCTCTTGGAAAGATATGGACTGACAGACACACTTATAAGGTTAATATTGTCACACTTTTCAGTTATACTATTCACTTGTAAGCACAGATGCTGGTTATGCATTCCCCGTTCCACATAACAAGTTTCCTGAAGCCTTCAGCATTTCACATAATATTTCACACAAAACTGTTGCCCATACAATGCCATTGCGCTGAAAGATAAAAGTGTAATAAAAAAAAACGAAACAGGACTGGACAAAGTTTGCCCGAGGGAAACTTTCAACGACCAACTTGTATCATATGTTTCATACCACTGTGTTTGTAAATCTGTGAAGTATTGTGTGTATGTAAAATTGTTGAAGGTTATATTTTTTTATGTACAATTTTTCTGTTTTTTTTTTATTCTTTATGACAATGCTGGGCTGGGAGCGATTAAAACTTAGAATGTTTCCATTGCGATAAGCTGACGAATTTTGGTGATGTGCTAAAAATTGGTGATACAGAAAATAAAAATGTTTTTTTTTTTCTGCTTGCAGGCATAAGTATTTATATAAAACACAGTGTTTAATACCTTCTTGTTAATCTAGTCCCTATCTTCTCCTATATTATAATGATAGTGTTTACAATGATTTTTTCTAAGCCTTAGGTACCTATATTTAAAAGTCAAAAGGTATTTGATTGGATTTTTAAAAGCATTTTTTGCACGTCTGATCGACCGCTAAATTGATCGATAACAATCTGAATCTACTTAGTGATTTGATGATGTGTGCCATGTGATCGATTTCTTTGTTATCCATATATGAATAGATCATGTCTATAAAAACGTTCTTACATTATGGATGCACTAGTTAGAGTGAACTTTTATTTAATACGATCATATAATTTGCTTCGATAAAAGTGATGCCTGCCTAAGTATAGTCATCAATAGGATATCCTTCACGGTGTAGGCACAGCATGAACGGAATTTAATTTGTTTGCGCTAAATCCTTACAAATCTTTAGGGTCAGTCGTAACCGACGGAATAGTGTAATTCTATAGTAAAAAGTAGTCGTTGCAGTACTATATTGATAATGACACTTTTTCTGGGAAGAGAAACATTCAAACAATCGGGACATTTTGTATTCATCTCGCCTATTTCAACGCAGAGTTCTTATTCCGAAAAGCTAAAATGTCTTGTTCAATAAAGCTCGTTCGATATGTACAGTTCAGCGCCAAATAATCCGATCAAAATTGACCGGGCGCCATAAATCCGAGCGTCGTTTAGGACGAGCGTAGGGTTGTCATCTGTCCGGGTAGCCCTTATTTGTCCTAGTTTGGAAAGCGTTTTCAAAAGTCGTCCACTTGTGTGAACTTATGTGTATAGGTACGATAGAGAACAGATCTGTTCTGACTTGTCTTCGTACTAAAATTCTTATTCTGGTTATCATTTTTCCATTGTCCTTGTCCTTGCCTTCGGTCAGGGATACTTCCAATGGATATTTCGGACACTAAATAAAAAAATGATGGTTTTAGTTATAATGTTTTTTATTTTTCGCGAGAATCCTCGGAAAAAATCTCAATTTTGGTCTGGGTTTCTTGAGGTTTTTATCCGGTTTCGACTTTATGTGCTGACAGCCCTAGACGAGTGCGCCAATAATTGCCTACACTGCACGTCGTCTGACGGATGACGTCATACGGCCGGCGATTGATTAACAATACATTATTTACTGCTTATTGCCGAACGGATAGCTACACTCGACTTGTAGGTATTAAAGGTATTTGTAGGTACCTACCTATGCTATTTTGGTCAGTTAAGGAGAAGTGAACTCTGCCTAACACGGTTCTTGATGAATTATTTCAGTTTCATAATGGAGAAAAAAATTACAAAAAACATATCTTTTACAAATCAAAATAAAATATTTTCTAAACGACGCGACGGCATGAATATGCAGTTTTATTTTTAGCTTTTACAGAAAGTCATGTCTTACTTTTCTATTTGTTATTTCTTTATGTTTAGAAATATTATGTAAGACAGAATCCAATAGTAATGTAAATGATAAATTTTGTCTTATAAGTAGATCTATGAATTGGTTAGGCATTTTCAAACAATTATGATTGTGTTCGTTTAAAATGACTAAATTTATTAAACACAATTAACATAAATTTTAAATTTAAATCACTATGATACCACCAATTGTTTACAAATTTAAAATTAATTTTCCTGTGCAAATAATTTTACTAATTTTGTTAATCCGGCTTAAGGCTATTTTAATGTTTTGCCAGTATATGTGGTGTTAATGACATAAATGAATACATAAATCGAAGTCTTTATACGGGGATTTTTTTCTGTGATTTTGACTTCTTATCTCTTTTTAATTTCTAATTTAAGAAAGAAACAGTATACTTAGCAAGAATTGACACTTTCTCACAGTATAATATATGATGTCAGACTATTGAATTATACTGTGCTATAGGCGAAGTAAATAATAAAACAAATGACGCATTGTAAATTCTATGGATTTTTATTATTAAAATGACATCATGACCTTAAGTAGATATGTAAAAGGATGTAAACATTATTACCTCAGTAAGTGGGTAAGTATATATTATGTAGCTAATATTTGTATTACTTAGTTAAGATAACATATTTTTATACAAGCTTAGAGATTTTTTGAACCGTGCTTTCATTGACAGTCAGCTGATTTCAATCAAATAAATTTACTGCAGAGGAGCCAAAATGGATGATCAACTGATGCCAATACATCAGTGTTCTACCTCTATAATAATGTTTTATGACATAGGTCAAAATCGAGGTATTTAATTTTTTGATCCATGTTTTAACATATAATAATTTTATGAGAACAATACAAACTTATGTTTTATCCCTAGCTTTTCCGTGATAAACCTGTCCTTTGATAGACAGATAGACTTGGCCTGCAAACATCTGATGTTCAAATTAATAAGGTCCTTATGACGTCACCGGTCTACAGGGAATCTTCGTGTCGTCCGGCGTGACCTCATGGCCCTAACAATAACTATCATGCCATTCGTGACAGAGGTCTATAAATTGTACAGACCAACGCTTGGTAGTCTAATTAGAGATATGTATCTATATTTGGATGTTAAATGGTAGTTTGGCGATGTTGAATTGTTTTGTTGCTTTTGTTGAAAAAATATCCAGAAATTTAACTGTGACTTGAACTTACGACCACGGTGTACCTCCTATCATATCGTAACTAACTGAACTATATTCATAGTAAAATGGTACGTAAGAAAATCTTTTTAAGTAGGTACAATTTGTGTAACTCACTACCTGTAGTTTCGGCGTCTGTCTTTGATGATCCGGATACACATGGGTACCTAAGCATGCTTCAAAGCAAGAGTGAGCAGGCAGGGGCTCGCTTCAACATCGACTCTCTCCCTTTCCCCCCTGACCTCGACTAGAGCCAAGAGCATACATACCCAATTATACCCATTTAGAAGAAAAAGAAAATATTATTATTCAAATATATAGAATATTATATTATTCAAATACTCTAATTTTTTTTTTTTTAGTTACGCGTAATATAACTCAAATACTCTAACGAAATATTTCAGTTACGCATATAATAGGGCACTTGCCTTTATAAGGCCATAATACAAATTTCAATGTGTTTCCGAACAGAAATCGATTGAGTAAATCGAGCATTAATGGACCTGAACGTGCATGACAAAGTCGGCATTTTGTGTCAAAACTCGTGCAACAGTGCACACATCCGGTCATAACAGTACTATTTATACAGGGTGTTTACCTATGTAAAATTTTGAATATTTTAACTACGAAAAAATTGAGTCGACTATCGTGACAAGATCAGCAGAGTCGATGGTGAAGTGAACATAATTAACCAAATCTGGTTAACTTCAGACTATGTTAACTGTAATTTTTTGACGTACCTACATTTTCTTTGGAATTTTAAAAATTGAATTTGTATCCTCTTGTAAAATTGTCAGTGAATCAAACTAATTTCTATAAATAATCAACTAATTTTGTTAATAGATATGTAATACTAGAATGACAAAAAAAAAAAACAATTTCTTATTGCTCTATAAAACACCCTGTATACTTTTGGTGGGTGTCGCAATAAGGTGAGTTTACCCTATTATGGTCAGAGGTTTGTACTTTCAGAATATACTACCGAATATTTCATTTTTACTACCTAGTATGCTTGCTGTGATTTTGGATAGAGTTCAAATATACAGATCTATCGTAAACAACCCTCAAAACTTGTCAGACGTGGCGGAACGACCTTTGTTTGGGTCGTTGACGCTCTGCCTACCCCATTAGGGATACAGGCGAGAAAGTATGTATGTATGGTATGTATGTATGCATAGTTAGATAGACGCGAAGACCCACTTTCTTTAAATATGAATTAAGACCTGATATTTAATAAAATTAGTACTTAACTGAGAAAACCTAGAACATATTATTCATTATTCTAATTGTTAAGTAGCTTTAAAATAATATTTTGCTTCTGAACATGTCAAGTATTTTAATACACCCAAGTAACAGGCCCACCTACCTTGCAAATAAAGTAAGTAATAAAAAGCGACATTGGTAGCAATTCGTGGTTGCAAAATACGCGACTTAACTAAAATAAGTCACTTTCTATCATGAGAGAACAAAACGGGACGGCAATAATTTTAGATCGGGTCCAACATTTAAATTCGAAATCGATTTTAAATATAATTTAGAGGACAAATTTGCATTCGCCGATACAAATTCAATGTATTTTGCTATCATACTTATTTTATTATCATATTTTATTTACGCCTAGAAGCGATTTTGTGGTCATACAGTGTAGAATAATTTAGTTTTATAACGTGGTCATAATGGAATCTAGGACGCCTTATGTGGTCAAATAAAATGTTTGCTTAGGGCTTATACGACAGCCTTTTATGACTTCGAGCACAAGCGTAGTAAGAGATAATATTTAGCATTTGCAAACAACATTTTAAACCACTTATGAGGTAGGTTCAACAGCTGTTTGGTATTTTTGATCCTGTGATTGGTATTTTTTTCATTGAAACTTAGGCCGGTATTTATAATCAGCTCTCAAGAGTGACAGCGAGTTTGAGTTCGTATCAGAAATGTCATTCCAGTACAAAATTACCTGTCAAATCCGCACTCAATATTGCTCTCAATCTTGAGATCGCTTTATAAATACGAGCCTTAGACTTGGACTTCGTATATTTTTTTTGTAAATTACCACTAGAAAACGTAATGAAATGATTTTTACCTAATTTATAACCACATGCCATGTAGTAAATAAACTGATAGATCATTATTTTTTCTGGGGTTTGGGTGGTTTTAGTGCATAGTTACATAAAATAATTACAAAAAATCAATCAATTTTTTTTTATCAGAGTTTTTGTTTCTATTTATTTATTTTTTAATTCTTCAACTTGACTCACTCGAAATTTAACTCTTAACTTCACCCACAAAATATTTTTTGTATGGAATTTCTAATACGTACCTGCCTGACAAAATACGTAGTTAGATTTAATACCTATAATAGATACCTACTTATACGTACATTTTCGTATCTCCTTATCTCATGTGAGTGATGTCGCCGGGGACAAACGGACGTGTTGATTGCCCCTCATTACGAAGAACTCTGTTATCCGTAAACGAATTTACCTGTACGTATAGTCACGGCAGTTTAAGCACCTTCACCTATATATAGATTTTTACTATGTAAACTAGGCACTGTGTCAACGGTTTCAAAAAAGCCGAATCAAACGGTCAGTTTAAAATATACTCCGCCGAAAAATAATACGCCGTCTACCCTTCGACTGGGTACTATTAAAATGCACTTAGGCCCGTATTAATAATCAGCTCTCAAGAGTGACAGCGAGTTGAGTTCGTATCAGAAATATCATTCCAGTACAAAATTACCTGTCAAATCCGCACTCAATTTTGCTCTCAATCTTGAGATCGCTTTATAAATAGTACGAGCCTTAAACATTCATGTCTCTTTCTTGTTTACAATACACTGGAACATTCTGTTCTGTTTCTTTACCGTTCTCAGATTATTAACAATAATCGCTGACTTTTTATAATTATCAATCAAACGTAACATTACCTTTTGTATTAGCAAGTGACATTCAAAATTGCATCCATTATGTACTTTTAATGTTAGTTTTACTTAACGTAGGTACAATATTTGACCTATAATAACTTTTAATAAGCTGGTATTAAGAAGGTTATATTTCATTCATTCCTTAAGCTATCTATTAAGTAGGGTATGTGCAAATATAAACATGTCAAACACATGAATAAATGCAAAGTTATTTTTGGTAATCCAGAATGCTATCTTTGTTGCTATCGGTGGATTTAGAAATTTATTACTCTGCATGTACCTACATACTGACTTATCATTTGACATCTTATATAGGGTATTAGGATTAGTAATACGATCTATCAAACCACATGTTTTATTCGTGATGACATGACTGATATAAGTAAGACCAAATAATACAAAATAAGTACGTATGAAAAGAAATGTTTTTTTATTACATTTACTCTGTTTTAATAATAGGTAAATAATAATACCTAAATACTTATGTTACTAAGTAAAATAGTGTCAATTTTTGAGAATTTCTTACGACTTTAAAAAAAGTATAGAATTCTTGTTCTTTCTCAATTTGGTTGTATGTTTATTAAAAAGAGATTGATATAAAGGATCACTCATCTCGGTTATTTTTTAACACCCTGTATATTTAGAACAATATTCAGAATTGGGCGTTTAGCGTTTATGGGTAAAGTGCCGATTAGTTTTTACAACCATGTCAATAAAATGATGAATAAACGGAGTATCGTTAATCTGTAATGGCATCAGTTGTAAAATATCACTTGCGTGAAATGGTGCGTTCACGTCTGTTTTAGGAACATTTTGAGTCTTATAAGAAAGGTTGTGTTGTGTTGTAGTGTGGTGTTCACGTCTATTTTAGGAACATTTTGAGTCTTATAAGAAAGGTTGTGTTGTGTTGTAGTGTGGTGTTCACGTCTATTTTAGGAACATTTTGAGTCTTCCTAAGGAAGGTTGTGATATGTTTTTGTGTAGCGTTCACGTCTATTTTAGGAACGTTTTGAGTCTTCCTAAGGAAGGTTGTGTTGTGTTCTAGTGTGGTTTTCACGTCTATTTTAGGAACATATTGAGTTTTCCTAAGGAAGGTTGTGATGTGGTTGTGGTGTGGTGTTCACGTCTATTTTAGGAACATTTTGAGTTTTCCTAAGGAAGGTTGTGATAATATGTTGTAGTGTAGTGTTCACGTCTATTTTAGGAACGTTTTGAGTCTTCCTAAGGAAGGTTGTGTTGTGTTCTAGTGTGGTGTTCACGTCTATTTTAGGAACATTTTGAGTCTTCCTAAGGAAGGTTGTGATATGTTGTAGTGTAGTGTTCACGTCTATTTTAGGAACATTTTGAGTCTTCCTAGAATGTTGTGATGCAGGTAGTGTGTTTCATGGAGTGTTATAATTATAACACAAGTTACTCGTTTTAAAGAATTTGAAAGCGCGTTTGATAACTAAGTGCACAGATTTGGCATAACACAATAGGTAGGCAACTTTTTATCGCGAAAAAATACCTCCTATCTTCTAAAATAAATTTAAATAACTTTTTACATTTAAGGTAAAATTAAGAGAATATTTACTAAGTTTACAATAAATAATAGCGGAATAAATAAGAACCACCTGAATAAGGTACATTGATTCCACTTTGTCTGTAGTGTCTGTGTTTGTTTTGTGAGTTATTGTCGTTGCACCCCATTCTAATTTTGTTATAATTTTAAATATTCTAATTTGTTAGTATTATTAAGTCTTATCCAGATGCATACGTGTTTCAGCGACCTGAAATGGTGGCCACGGAAGATCAGCGTCCTGGGCCTAAAAACCTGAGACAAAATGCTGAGTGGCAACCATTTTGGTATTTTGTAGTTATACGTATTAGTTATAAGTATTAATAATATATTATAAGTATTGTAATACCTACTTAATACCAAATAAATTCTATTCTATTCTATTCTATTCTAAAAAAAACTTCGTGAACTTAGTAGTTAGTTCGATTAAATTAAACCAAACAATTTAGTCTTATTGAGTGTTAAAGTTTTAAAAAATTAAGCCCAACGAATAAACTTTGGTCAAAGTTATCTAAAACCGCATACAAAATTTAATAAACAAGCCTCAAAGCCTCGAATTCTTTACCATTTGAAAATCACGCAGAGAATTTTAATATTTTATTAATCCATACCCTTTAAAACCGCACTGGGGTTATCAAAGGGCACTCAAATTTAAATATTCGTCTCATCAAAATCACATTGTAAATGTTGATTTTATTTGGTCCTTTTTAACCACACACATAAATACCGACTTGAATAAAAATACTTGAGATTTAATTATTAAATTAGGTAAGTAGGTACTAGGTATACTCTTAAATAAATTAAAGATGTATTTTTCGTCACATCTCTAAATTAATGCAGAGTAGTGGAGTGGGGTAAGGTTATGTTAAATTTACAACTACCTCCACGGGACTAAGGAAAAAATACCTGTGACCCCACTAGTGGAACCGTAGGTAACAGGCGAAAATTTCAACCTGCGACTTAGGATTATCTTTCCATTGCTCTACCAACTGCCTTACTAATTTTTCTTTTCATATTCTAGTGACGTCAAATTTATCTCCATGGGGTAGAAGACGGATTGTTATTTATTGCGCGCCAAATAAAAATAATAGGAAATAAAATTTGGATGGGAAAGCAAGCCGAACAACCCAACCGACGCAATTTGCAAACATTATTCTTTGCCGCACTCTGGTTTACGATTTATGGCGTTTTAGGGTTCCTTGGGAAAGTACCTTAGTATTTCCCGAGAAGAAAATATAAAACTAATTTTTTTATTCATCAAATAAATACAAAGTGGTCACTAACAACACACCGCAGTCATAAAAACTAAACTAAACCGCCCGATGTCGTTCCCGGTGCAAAGGTGCCCATAACCCTTGCGGCAAAACTAATTGAATATTACAAAAAATAAGCTATATCTTATGGATTATCTGAAAGCGTAACGTTTAAAATAAAACGTAAGATTTATCAACGTCCAAATTTTATATTTATAAATTGTAATATCTATCTTGCCAATTAGTAGAGTCATGTCTAGAAGTACACTTCTACACCTTTTGTTCCTGAAGGGATGATGATTAAAAATTAATATTCTCAATATTTTCGCCTACGGAACCATAATTTTCCGAGGTCATTTCAAAATTGACTCTCCATGTTTTACTCTTTTTTCAACACTGGATTTTTAAGGTCCATTGTGTTTCCTAATAAGCCGAGGAAAGGTTCGCGATTCTCAATTCTGAGGATCGTAATATTTTTGCGAGAGCCAATTTTTTGCAGCATTTCGGCTTAAAGAGTTTGTGTTTTGAGGGAGGAACAAGAAAAATGCTTGTTGAATTTTATTGTAATGTAAAAGTCAATTCTGTGTATTTTTCTTCGGCTAGGATAGGTACCTGTTCACTAATTCATTAGAGACTATTTTTGTATACTTGTCGGTTTAGGTTTTAATACAAATATTGAACATCATATTATATTTAATTTATTATAGGTATGTTTAAATAGTTTTTTTTTTTAATATATTTTGTGTAACTAAAATATCAGGAATGTACCTAATTCAAGACTTTTTAAAGATAAAAAAAATTATTTACCTAGCTAATAATTATTAATAAAATATAATTCAACTTATCGCATAAAATGATGATGCTACTATGATAAAATAAATTGATTGAATACTTAAAACAGTTCAATTCCATTTTAATTACGAACATAAACTGCTGTTTCAATTAAGTCCCGGATTTTATAACCTCAAATGATAACACTCATTATTATGTAATTGGTTAAACAATTAGTAATAAACCAATACAAGGCCTTACAGATTAAATAAGGCTATTTACCATGATACAAGGTGTAAGATAACGCATCGTAGTATTTAAAGAATGAGAAAAGAAACTTTTTTAATTCTGTCACAATTTTTTTTTAAATACACGTGTACAGATAGGGTATACTCTTATCTTATGTAACCTGAAAAATGTCTGCCCATGAAACTGAACAACTTTTCCTATAGAACATAGGTCGAAAAACGATAAAAATAATTTGACCCTCCATTCATAATGCACCAGCTGATAGCGCATTCAGTATGGAAAGGGAAGTCAATTAAGGTAAAGTTGTTCAGTTACATTACATGGGCTGATTCACGCACTTCAGGATGCATTTTCCTTCTCTGATACACGTTGTGTAATGTACAAAAACATATTTTCGAGTGACTAAAATCTCCATTTAGCTTATGGTACAAGCATAATATGGTAAGCTGCTTGTTACGCTGATCTTCCGAAAAACCAAAATGTGTGTTGTGTCCAGCAAACCACAATATTTTTTTTTTTAATTTCAAACTATATTATTATTAACTAGAAAAATTTGTAGGATCTAATATTTAAATTTTTGACACTTGGGTTAATATTGCCAAATTTTTGGATTCTAGGTATATTTTCCATATTATAAAATTGCAGGAGTTGTCCAGTTCCAATTTAAAGCCATGCCTTTTGGCTTTAAAACAGCCCCTATTAAGTTCATCTATAAAAACCTAGCCAAACTCACGACTGAACACTTGATAATAATATTAATCCAACTATCGCCCATACTAATATACTGCAGCTATACAAAACAATGATTCACTCCATTTCAATTGTAGGATTCCCAACGGGTTTTACGTGGTTATCTACCGTATCGTGACATTCTATAGCTGATTGCTTTTTAGCTTAATTGCTTGTAGCGATATTAAGTTGCATATTTAGGATGAGTTTTTTAGTCCTGTGAAAGAGAAATTGCAGTTAATAATTCTTTTCTAGTGAGAACTCTACGTTTTTTTCTTTGATAACCTAATGGATTTTTAAAAGTCAATTTATGTTTTATAGTTTTCATACTTTACATGTTTTAATTTCAAACATCTTTTTCTGTTAACTCTTCAAATATCTCCAAACATACAACAAATCTTTCCATAGGTTACTGTTTTGACGTAAAAGAGAAACAAATACAGCAAACAAAGACTATTTTCACATAATAACTATTGATGGCCACTATACCTTATTTGGAAATAATTCAGTCCCCTGTTGAATCCACGTCCACGGTTTTGACGTGCCCAATCACCGTACAATCCCACCATTGTCCGGATGATTGCCGATCGATTTATTTAGTCAACTATGACCGCAATTGTTACCGGCTTTTTGTACGGATTTATTGAAGGTAGGATAATGGTAACGTATTGTTCGGTTGAGGATCGGTTAAGCCATATTTTCCATGTCGATGGTGGGTTAGAATAGAATTGACAAAAATGTCAACTTAGGAATTATCCAGGGAATATAACATTGTGAACAGTCCTCTAATCCATCTGCCAAGCGTGGTGACAGGGCAAATACCTCACAACTGGGGGAGGTTAATGCCCACCAAATTCATGTAGGTACCTTTAAAAGTTGAGTAAGAGTATAGAGTCTACAGTATGTTAAAAACCCTATCTCGAATTTTACTAGCCCAATAGGTTGGCAACCCTCACTGCATCTTCTGTAACTTGCATTAACTGCTCTCCTGTGCAGATGGTAGGGCACATGAAGCACAATAGTAAATGGGCCACGATATTGAGCAAGAGAAATAAAAAGCTTCTTTATATTCGAAATATGAAAATACAAATTCAAAACTTGCCTTTGGTCTGAAACAAACTAACCATTTTTTTTGAGTTTTTTTTTTTTATTACCAGCGCTCATATTGTGTGACAACATTGAAGTCACGTTCTGTGACTTGGATTTCAAAGTGAAATTGTCAAAGTGGATAAAAGAAAAATGTGAACTGGAATGTAGGTGAACAATTTATTTAGCTTCATTCTTGTAACTCTGTTGCCGATTTTACTCAGTTGTTGTTTCGTTATAGGTAGGTTCAGGGTTGCAGGAAAAGTACCTATGACGATTTAAACTGCATTTTATGTTCACCCTAACAAATAATTAAAAAAAAACATCCCTGTCAGATGTTGTGAAAATGGTTGTTAGGTACGTTTTGCGTATCCTGTAAGGAGAGTTCCTAAGTAGTCGTGCTCAAAAATATGAATATGGATAACAACAATAATATAGCTTAAGAGGATAAAAAAATATGCTGAGGTTTTTTCTTTACCACAAAGCAAGGAATAAACACGTATCTATTTAACATGAAATCTCATTTCCATTTTTAAAATTACACAGTCATTCTGAAACCTGAAGCATTTGCATGCATCCACGAACGAAATCGCTCCTCACATCTTCATGCCCCATTGTGAGGGCCTATCTATTTGTGGTGATGTTATTCAAATGGGTACGTAATCCAATTCCGGATTTGGGTGCACGGGAATGTGGTGGAATCGGTAAGAACTCAGATCAAATAAAAATGTAGAGACGGATCTTTGGGACCGAAATAGTGAGAATGAGGAAAACTGTGCTTTGCCAATCTTTACCTCTGAAATTTTAGAAAATTGACATTACACTACACACACAACGGCTAACCTAGGATATTATGAGGTGGCATGACCTTTTATTAATATAGTGCTCATATTAACTCAACCTCAGAATAAAACCAATGGTCTTCGAGCTCAACGGTTCGTATGATGAACCTGATTGTAATGCGTCGAATTCTATAATCTATCTGCGACACACGGTAGGGTAAGATATGGTTCTACCCATTTCCACACTTTTGTTTGGAAAGTTCCTTCTTTCTATTTTATTTAATCTGAAGTATAAAAAGATATAGATATTTTACCCTGAAGAGGCTACGACTTTGGGTATACGTCAATGTTTTATTCAAGGCATCGTCAGGTAAATATGATATGTTCGGGATGGTTTGGATATCGGATACTTCTGTTGTGTATTAGGTACCTACCTGAATTGTTTACTATGTTACTGACATAAAAAATCGTTCATGAAAATCTTTTACAAGTATGTAAGTCAAATTCAAGGGCGATTAAACAGAAGCGAAGTCAGGTCGACATGGTTGGAAGTTTGGCTTTATCCAATCATCAAAGATGTATTTTAATTATCGTTAAAAAAAACACGAATTTTCATGTCGAGATTTGTGGTGTAAAATCTACACATTTTATATGCAAAAATCTTAATCTGTTGTATAAAATATTGATATTGCCGAGCTAAATAAAATGATCGATGCCCCACCAGCTACGCCCCGATACATCAACTTTATGACACTTGTACACTTTTACGATTCACTCGTTTTCGCCTGTGTAAATCAAATTTCCATTGTCGTTATAACTTCGTAATAAATTTTTATTTTGTTTATTTTTCTGTACATTTACGTACCAAAAGTTTGTTCTCATGATCCGCGGTTTTTATTATACTTGATGTTGATTTGTATATCGAAATTGAAACATTGGAATTAAAATTTCTTTGAATTTCTTCCAATATTCGTACCTACAACGATAAATATAATTTATGATGATCATTATGATGCAAAATTACATTAATGCTACCTATATTATTATAAAATCTCTCACAGGCAATGAAGATCTAAGTATTAAGATGTCACCTAGTCAAGCATTGGAACGTGTATAATTGATGACACAAATTGATATTGTATCTGTGTGTGATGTAATACTAGTAACAAAGCTATTCTATGAATACGCCACTAGAATATTGATTAAGCTTAGGACATAATATGGCATTACTAGCTTAAATTTTTGAAATATTGGTAACAGAAAATTTAGTTTAATCGGATCAATGACACGAAGAACAAGAAGAATCATTATAGTTGATAATCCTATAAATAAACTTTTATGGTAAAACAATTTGAGTACTTCATGTCAGGGTGGTATAACGAACTATTCCACCTACTATTCTTAATTCCCTACCAAAGAAAACCAGTCAATGATATAAAATAAAGAATACATTGAAACACAAAATAGCCTCATGTATCTGAAATAGACTAGAATCTATGATTCAGGTATCATGTTTTGAGCTGTGTCCAAGATTTGAACAAAGAACAATTTGAAATCGATACGAGGGCAATAATGTTGCAATACATAAATTATTTTCTTAGGTGTCAGTGACAACTGAAACCATTTCTATTACAATATTTGATGGCTCTAGATGTGATTTGAGCTTTAAAGTTTAAACTAGCGTTGGCTGCGATCTTAACAAATAATCTTAAAACAAGCTACAAGTCATAAATTTACTGCAATTTTTTTCTTTGACTCCGCAGCATAGGAATGTAGCTAATAATAGTATCAATACACCAATTATTTATTACTATGAAAACTGGCAATTATTTAACATTCTAGAAACACACAACGCCAACTGACCTTTACAATCGATATGAATAAGGTATTGTAAGTATGGTCGTTTGGTCGTAAGAGGATTTAATTAGCTTTCCGCATTTTGCTGCGACCACATAAGGAAACGACAGAACAAGTTGTCGGGATACAAGGCGACAATACTCGCACCTCATTGTTAAACGATCCCTCGCCGGCTAAAAAGAAAACGACGAAGAAAGCAATAAAGACAACCTATAAAAACAAGCAACCTTTAGCTTCAAAGAACGCATTGAAATTTAAAAGGCAATTACGTAATCGTGAACCAAATTAGCTGAGTGTTTCCTTGGCTAATGTTATGTCTGTTTTTAACTTCTTCTTCTATGTCTCGGGTTATGGCGAAACGGGAGCGCCTTCCAAACTAATTGAAACCAAAACCATGTCCAATTTCACGGTGACTGTCCCGTGCGGACGTCAGAACGCAATATATCGAGTGTTTTCTTTCAAAGTTACGCTCCAGTAAATGCGCAACCGACGCGCCGCTTTGATCTATTTGAAGAGATTCAGCCTCAGTCTGTGCGGCCGACACTTCACGAGACAAATGACTGTCATTCGCTTGATCGTCAGATATCGCCTTTAGATCTCTTTTTAATAGAACAGCCAGGTTTGTCTTTTTCGGGAGGAAAGGGGATAGCTGGTGTTTGATATCGAGCCTCGATCGAATACTTGCCACTTGGCAGGCATCCTAGACGGAAGATCCTAGTAGTTTGCGCGTAGACGATTTATTGTTTCTAATTTCTTGTGTATCTTGTTATCTACATTGCTGCATGCCAAATTTTGAAACGGCTGATATATTTCTGTCTTAAATGTACATAGTAACTAACAAAAGTCTTTTCTTGTCCACAGGTACATGTGAAGTGTCTAAAGTGCTAATGTTCAGGCCCTCGTGGCGACAGTGCTAGTGCACCTTGTGTGGATGTGGAAGGCTAGGTGATCGAGCTGGCGTGGTACGGGGCTGGTGGGGGGGCGATGCAGGCAGGGGGGGGATGGTTCGTGCCGTGGACGATGGGGACGATGGGGATGCAGAAGTTCGCGGTGGCGCTGCCCATGGGCGGGGTGGTGCCGTTCGTGCCGCCCCTGCTGGCAGCCATGCCGCCACAGCCGCCGCCCCTGCGACTGATCGCGCCGCCTCCTCTTCCACATCAAGCTCAGGCTGGTAGAAAGGTAAGTTTCGATGGTAGAAACTGACACATTTACAATATGGGCGGGCGTATAAATGCTTACATGAAAATACCAAAGCGTTGCATAAGCTGTTGGAGATCGTCAATTTGAAAAATAAAACAAGATAGAGTAATCATTCAATCTAAAAAAAATTTTTGGTAGTTTATCTCGTAACAAAAGAGCGCTATATTGGGCTATATTCTTTTAGAATAATCGATTATTAATAATAATTTTAGCAACGTAATAAAATTTGTCTGTCTGTAAAGTGTCCAAACTTTTGTACAAGTTTCCAAAAAGATAATCTAATTCAGATTTGATCATAATTACTGGAGGTCACGGAAAGGGCGCAAACTCCAAAACTTTTCATACAATTTACCTCGCGACCCAGAAGAAACCTCCCAAACAAAACAGGGTGATAAGGGCCAAACAATTCCAAGCATTGTCCGGAATAAAATCAGAATAATAGAAAAAAAGGTCACTTGACAAGGGTGTCCTATCTATCGTCTGAGATAATTCAACTCTGAATACAGAGACCTGTAACCTGCTATCCTCAAAGGACAAGATTTCAGATACAAGTCTCCAGTAGAAATGTTTAGGGATTTGAATTCTTGTTTGTTTGTGTATTTAGGTTATTTGACTTTCCAGACTGAGTTCAACAAATTTGAACTCTCAGGCTCAGGTCGACTCGACCTTGTATCAAAAGTTCGTTCCAACAGATTCACTCTCTTCTTAGTCTGTTCGGTTTGATACGTCATTAGCAAACCAAATCGAAACTAATCTATTTGAAGATCTGTCTTGAATTTAAGGAAAATGTTCGCTCATTTCTTTTCCTTTTGTATTCCCGTCAGAATTATTTCCTGGACCGTTATTTTATTATAGGTATCTGAATTCGGCCCACGATTGTCAACTTTCTAGTAATTATTCGGGGATTCGTTCGTGATTGAAATTTGTATTTAAGGATCGTCGGTCTTTCCCGGTTTTCTTTTTTAACTTAGTCCAATTTTGTGCTTCCCACTAATTTGTTCCAAGATTTTGCTTATTATTTTTCTTACGTTGTCTTATCTATGGTAGGTAACTTAATAAGTTGATTGTTGTGACTTAGGATTTGTCGTTTAGTATTAATTAAAATTAAATTAGATATAACCATATCACCCATTCTAAGTGGTAAAAACTTTTTTAAAGACAATACATTTTTTACGATGTAAGTCCACTCTTTATAGCTCCATAATGTTAATTATCGTATATTTGTCGTTGATGAAAATATCTCGGGATAAACATATAAGTACTTTATATTACTATTACGATGAGCAATATCTTCGATATCTCCATTACCATCTGCCTCCATATCCCTTATAAGGTTCTGTATAACTTCAGATGTTTTTATATCTTTTTCTGGTTCTATATCGGCTTCTATATCGAGCCTTATAATTATCGGTGTCATGTTTACTTGCTATTAATAAGGTGCTATCGGCTCGACTAGTTAGACTTGCTTTGATCGTGGTGTGAGTTGCAAGAAATTTGCAATTTTTTGTTGTTCTCTAATTATAGATTCATTATGTGGTCTAGTGCTCTAGTTCTTCTGATCTTCAAGACTTGTCTGTATCATTACTGCTTGAGGCGTTTATGCGCTAATAGACGCCTTTAGTCGACTTTTTTTGCTTGATAGGACGTGTTGTATGGTTTTAATATACTTTTTATTTACGTCGGCTCAATACCTCACATACAGTCCAGTCTTCATTTTTGGCGAATTCATAAAACTCTTTTAATTTTCTTATTACAGTACAAAAGACTTTAAAAACAAATTTCAATGTAACATGTTGAAATACTTTAGGACAGCATTATCAGACATGTTCTCAGAATTATTGTTTTTGGAATAGACGCTTAGATTGAAATTATTTGCTTCTTGTAGATCCCCAATAAAAATAAATCCGCCTTAGTCTGTGTCTTAGACTGCAGCATAAGTAATAGCTTCTAGTCTAGTCTGCGTAATACCTTTAATAGTCTCAACATCGTGTCTTCGGATTAACTCCGTTTGTTCGGTAATTTAGGTTTAGACTTCGGTAGACTCTTTGCCAAGACGATTAAAGTCTTTACACCTTAGATCCTTATCTTCATCTATACAGCAAGATTTTTAATTCACCAAAGAAATTTTAATGGCTAGTTTAGACTATGATACTTAACAACTTTCTCAAGGAAACATATAGGTCGAAATATGAAACACAAATTGTATGGAAGCACCCATTTTAAGCCTTTGAATTTCTTTGGTGAAAGAAAAAACTCATCCCGCAGTTTCGTCTGCAATTTATATTCTGAGCTGTGGCATCCATTCTTTAGCCACACAATGACGAAAAATTAAATCAAGTTAGAACAAACAATATCAGGCTTCGCATATTAATTACTGTTCCCTTCTGACAGAGAAGGACAGTCTAATTATACCAGACACACGTACGAAAGAGTAAAATATTGTGCTGAGCTCAAAAAGTACGAAAAATCAACATATGACCTTATATTTTAGGATGTGAACCCTTTGGGAGGCTTCGGCCAAAATAAACAAAGACAGCTTTCATAAAATTCGTTTTGACGGCTAACCCTACTTATTATCCCTTTAATCATAAATTTTGGGGATATTCTGTTGGGTCCGTGCATCAGATTTTGGTTTTGCGATTATGTTGGGTTATGGCGGTTTTGTAGAATATGATGTGTATTTTATAAATAAACGTACGAAAATTCTAAATCAGAAATTGTTATATTTCGTTGACGTGATGTTTCCTTCCTTTGCTTTCATGTTCAGCATGATTCCTCTGTCGGTTCTAATTTTATGACTATTCATAAACTAAACTCCATATAGTTGACATTATAGATCTTTATCTAATAGTCAAATCTTAGTACCTAGACTATCAATGTAACTATTGAGTATGTGATTATTCAAATACTTCTTAGACAGCTTTTTTGGTATAAATACGTAGATATAATAGGTAGATCATTTGTTTACAAGATATTTACAAATCGACTTTTTGTTGATATGAATTCAAAGTATACTCGTAGTACGAGCATTTTTATTTGCAAATTCATATACTATCTAAAGCTAAATACCTGATACCTTATCTCTCCTCTCCTATCTCTGTGTTACCACCTCGAATTTAGTCAGAAAATTAACATGTTACCTGATCACACGGCTGGCAGCTTTAATAGAGCTAATAGCAGTGGTTTTAGTTGTATAAATCATAACCTAATGACCGTTATACGATACCTGGCAACTTTACTGACACTCCCGCGATCCCGATTCGATGCATCTTCTTTTAGTTTTTTTTTTTTTTTGATGAATTAATTCTCACGTTTAAATAATTATAGGTTGTCGTTTGTAGGTAAGTATCTTACTTTTATAATAGCATTGTTTGTTAAAACTTTTTGTGATTTTGATTGCCCGTCTTTGTTTCGGTAACTCTTAGTTTTAATATTTAGCTCTCTATGAACTACTTAGTGAATGCAAAAAATATTTGTTGACGATAAGTTTTTTTTTGTTTATTTGTAATCATACTTATTTCAGAATGTTATATTTTGTGTCATATTTAAATTAAAAGTGAACAGAATTCTCTGGGTAAGTTCACTCATTTGCTGACTCTGTTTCTGTCTTCCTTGACCGAGCAAGAGCAATCAAAATAGAATCAAGAGCAATCATAACAAAAAAAACTTAGGTTATTATTATCCACCAGCAAAATTTTTATGATAGCAAATAGGGCAAAGGCGTGGATGTAAACCGTTCAAATCGACAATTTATGGCATATTTTGGCCATAAATTATGCAGTTTGTTGCTGTCAAGAAGATGCAATAAATTACGCGGTGCACCGAGGATGCATCTGCTATGTGTAAATGGAATGTCCGACTAATGTGGTTAGAATTACTGCAAGTGCATGGCAGTTAAAATGTTGTATAATAATTCCTATAAATCGTTGTTAGGATTTTGCGTTTTAATGTTCTAAGCAAGTTTCTAATTTGCTAAAAGTAAAGACTGGAAATATTTCTATGTATGGAAACTTAAAACCACTTTACGGCCTTTTTGCACATAGTTGACGTGGTGCCACGGTTTGAGTTTGATTTTGTATAGGACCGTAGATCTTTAACTATATTTGATCTAAGAATGGAAATGAAATAATAACCATGTTTCTCTCTCTCTCTGATTGGTATATAACTTTTCCATTTTGTATCATTACTTTACCTATCTCAAAAAATATCAAATGCATATTTTTTCGAATGCATATTTATTCAGTGTGAATGACCGTTTAATAATGTTTCATGTTTGGCTTGTTTTAACTAAGATAAAAAAAACAAGCTTTTCTAGATTTTATTATTATGAGACATTAATTATTATTCTCACTTTGCAAGTTCATAGACAGGTTTCCTAAGATGAGGTCATTACATGGTTTGTCCGACGTATTATACAATCATTATCCTGTACACGTTATACCACTTTTACTGTCGGTGACATCAATATCTGGTCCTATAAACGTTTATAATGACTTTTATTCCAAGCTCATAGGATTCAAAGTCTGCCTACTGGCCACAGGCAGCCTTAATGCACAAAATAAAGATTATGTTTTAAATAACGAATTAATGTTCTATAATCGCCTTTAATCTACTTTATGATTACCAGTCTATCGACATAGTAATTTTTTTCGCTATTACTTGCATCTACTTGTACTCAGTACGAGTACATCGCAAGTATTTTTAAGATGCTAATATGCGGTGAACAGCTGTTTTGCGGGATCTGTATGTGTTGATAATGTTTTAGTATAGGGCATTTCCATACAAATTGTTGAAAGTTGTTCAGTTTTGTTGGCTTGAGCAACCCCTACCAGTTTGTACTACGCTGTCCCTTACACCACGTATATTTGCATAATTAATATTCATAACATTTTAACTCGCATGTGATGTAAGGTCGATGGATGATGAATGATCTAAGCCCTCGGTAAAAGCCTCGAACCCATTTTTGGTCTCAAATAATCTGGGACCACCCAACCTTCGTCAAAAGTCCGGCGCCAAACGGCTTGCAGCGTTCCGCCAGTGGGTGGCAAATCGTCTACCAGTTCACCTTTACAAAATCAAACCCATTGCATATAAAAAATTGGACCCTTCCCACGGAACCCTAAAGTAATCCTCGCTATTAACCCTCCCATTAGCACTATGGGTCCATATGACCGTGTTTCCATATAAACGTGGGCTATTAATACTTAAACGCTACATCTTGTGTTCATCTCTTAACCCTTGGCATGCTTGTAGCTGATTTTGTAATCATCCGTGTTATTTTCTGTAACTTGTTATTAGCTAGATATTTAAAAAAAAAATGTTTTTTATATCGATTTTTGCCGGCACTATTTTAAAAAGTCTATCCTCACTCGTGTACTTTTCGCACGCTTTAAACAAAACCAGAAATGCAAGTGGCAATTTAAAAACGCACAAGTAAATATGGGGCCATGCAATAACTTTCAATATACACTACTTACCTACTAAATAATTTATTTCACATTTGCTCGAACGTCTGGAAACGTAGATATAATTACCATAAAAAATATTAAAATTAAAATGATAACTTCATAATTGAGTTGTTTACTGTACCGCACGGACTTTATGTTTTTTAAAGTGTCTATAAAACCTAACAAGTTATAATTATACTCTGTCCTTTTAATTTTACCTTACTTATTTTATTTTAAGAGTATAAACATAAGAGTATAGTTCCCACGGCCAAAGACTGGTAGATATTCTAGACCTGGCGATATTATCTAGCAAAAACTTACCCCTTCGCATACTTAAATAGTTATTTACATTCTTGTCAAATAAAACTTCCATACTTGGCATGATATTAAAGTATTTATGATAATATTACCTGTTATGTAAAGAAGTTTTTTTTCAGTTTTATTCTGATGGTAATAGGACACTGAAGCTTTATATTATAATTCACGTTATACAGGGTGTTAAGTTAATTGCATGCCATAGTTTAGTAGGTGTTTCAGTAACGTAAAAGGAGCCTGTAAAAAACATTTTTAAAAATCCAACTCAAAAAAAAAAGGTAGGTATTTATAATCATTCCCAGAGGTGCGTCTAGCTCTCGCGCTATAATCAATCCCGCGCGACGCGAGTCGTATCGACACGTGATAGCGACTCGCGCGTGCTCGGTTATAGCGCTAGAGCCAGACGCAGCTCTTGGAATCATAATAAATACAGTCTTTCGGTTTTTTGATTTTAAGAGTTGTTTTTTTTTAAATATTTTTTATGGGCTTTAACGTTACTGAAATACCCCCTAAGCTATGGCATGCAATTAAATGAACACCCTGTAGTGTCTCTCGCAGTATAAATTATGAATTTTCCCGTGTGTTTATAATATATTTTCCCGTGGTAAAATTGGATAAGAGAATGTTAAAATTGGAGCAGTTTATGAGTTTACCCGTACCAAACCAGACATGGAAAGCTATCTAGATCTAGATAGCTATATAGATATTTAAGAAGTAATGAACAGAATGAAAGAAAACTGCCATTTATTCGAGCTCATTTTATTCATTTCAGAAAATTTTCTTCGTAAGCTGATCAGCTTTATACTAAGAAACGCAGAAATTTTATTAAAGAACATTATCTTTATTAAGCTGATCAGATAGCCTAAAAATAAGTAAGATATTTTAGATTATTGAATTAATACAGTTCTTAGAAAAGCTTTTTGGCAATAAATAAATAATCCTAAATAATTTCGGGGCTCACTATGGCCTTGGGCAATCATTATTAGAAAAAAATACAGCTTATAAAATATAAACATAATTGAAAATATAGATACCTACATACTATTTTTTATTTAATTATACACAGGGTAACTCATTTTAGCTCACTTGCCACTTTTTTTTTATGTGGAATGGGTTTGCTCTTGACTCTAGACAATAGGTCAGGGATGACCGTGATAGAGTCGACGATGGAGCGAGCAAACCCTGCCTGCCTGTTAAGGCACTGGCATTCTCACGCACCGACCGAACACAGCAAGCTGTTTGGCGCCGACTCCGGTGTGGTGAGAGGGTGGTAGCGAGCCAAGCGGCCCCTTAACAATTTTAACCTTTGAATTCCCATAAAATATCCAGATACTATAAAATGACAGAGTTGCCATAAACGACAATGCACAGAAGCAGTATTGCCATAAAAAGTAAAACTCTATTCTTTTTGATGGTCGTTGAACACCGTTTAATCTATATGGACATGTCAAAAAGCGTAACACGCCGCAGCCTCTCGTTCAGTGGGCTTTGTAGCCTCTTTTTAGGGTTCCGTCTGGGTTTGGTTCAACAAGTGCTAAAGTAAAAAATTCAGAAGATGTCTTCTTCGCATTTTGCAAATTATTCATTTGTCTAGCACATACTATGTGACTAATTACTTTTTCAAATTATTGCCTGATCAAAGTATTTAGGACTGATTTGTATAGATAATTCAAAATCTACCTAATTATTGGACTATAGTAATTTTAATGAATAAAAATATTTTTTTTTAATTGAAATTAACTGTAAAACATTATGCGTGAGCAGTCTTAGGTACAACTGGCAGGAAATATAGTTATACCTTATAAGTAAACAGTTTTTGTTAATAAAACAAAACCTTATTAAGTATACCATGGCATGCTATTCTCTGGTCTTTCTCACGCCTGTTCAATATATTCTTCATTAAATCAGTACTTTACTCTTGCATGTCAGTAACACGCTTTAAAACTAGATTTGTTACATATTGAGCAGAACCTTTACTATTGTATAAAAACATCACTCCATTCATTTTATCTTAGCCACGCAATGTAAGCTTTAAACCATTTTCCACCTTAACATCTGCACATTGAGTTGAAATTTGAATGGACGAGAAGCTTCGGCTATTTCATACATTTTTACAACAGTTTGTTCGCGTGATGACCGCTGCATATTCTATGCGTTAAAGCTCTCACACCTCTATGACGACAGTTTATACATACATTGAGTTTTCGCTTGCACTGTTTCTTCAAAACTCTGAATATAACAAGCATTGGAACAAAAATGAGCTTTTTCACTGTCGCCTCAAAAGCTCCACCGATATATCGCCGTCTGCCTCAGGGCATTGCGTGTAGATTATTAATTACTTCATTGATTTTCTTATCATTTTTTATCCGCAGTTGACAGGACCAACCTGTTTAAAAGCCGGCAATTTTTTACTTCTCCATATACGCGTTGAAATATAAACTTTATCCCTTTCTGCCCACTTGTTCTATTTTTAAAAGATCGTGTTAAATTGGCACGATTAAAGAGAGGATAAATTTTTACGACTGACGATTTTGAAAGTGATTAAATTGAAGGGTTGAGTCTACAGTTAGGATAACAGCAGATAATTGTTGTTTATCATTAACTCGGACAGCGTTTTTGAACTGGATGGTATGGTAATTATAGGTGTCTTTCGTCAATCAACCTTGCTGTCAATCATCATTGGTTTTCAGCGACCAAAGTGTTGAAATTGTTTTGAGTCAGATCTTTCTGTTAACAGATTTTAAGGCTTATTTTTGGATTATTGCTTTAAGATTTTAAATTTGTCTACGTGGTAGTTAAAAAAAAATGACTAGCTTTTATAAGCTACAAATGTTGAATTGCTATTTTTATTCATTTCAAAGCTAGGTCTATATTGCAAGAAATATGGACATTTGCTTCTTTTCTTGTTTTATTGCGGGTATCTCATTCCTTACTAGATATCCAACCAAAGTGACTTGTACCATTTTTATCATGCCACAAGACAGTTTTCTAAGTGGTTCTCACGCATCTAGTTAAAACTTACGATAGACTAGACATTTTTTATCATATCCAGACCGGTCTTAGACAGGTCTAAACGTATGCATAGGCTGGGCATATGCGGGCATTCATTTATTAGTTTTATATTTAGGTGTAGTTAGGAATCTAATAATATCTTTAGTTACGTAACAGCTTGGCTGTGTATGGAAATGTCGTTAGAAATGCACTCGATGTTGCTATAAAGTAAGTAATGTTTATTTTTGCAATGAAAATAGTTACAGAAGAAACATTATCGTATGTGAGGAGATGATTTTAACGAGCTAAGTATTTCTGATTGGGTTAGGATATACCGGGTGTAAGGGACAGCGTCCCGCAAACTGATAGGGGTTGCTCAGTCAACGATACTGAACACATATCACCAGGTTTTTTTTTTCAGGAAATGAAAATAAAAATTTGCTTTTCCATACAAATTGCCTGATCAATGTGGTCATTTTGTATGAAAAAGCAAATTTTTAATTTCATTTCCTGAAAAAAATTCCTGGTGGTAGTTGTTCAGTATCGTTGACTGAGCAATCCCTATAAGTTTGCGGGACGCTGTCCCTTATACCCCGTGTAATTATATGGTCGTTGGATTACTAAAATTACCTTAGCTGTTAAGATATCAGATTTAATATTATTAGATCTGCGGAGTATAATAAGAAATCTTTGTAGTGCAGTTACAAGTGAAGTAACAATTTGCAAATTCCGCCCTAAGAAGTCTCACCGACGGAACACAGCAAGCTGTTTGGCGCCGGACTCCTGTGAGAGGGTGGTCGCAAGCCAGGTGGCCCCTTGCGGAGCCTACCACCGCTTTTTTGGGATCGTTCAGCCGGATTTATGCCGCTGCCCGGGGTGGACCACTAGGAGGTAGATCCCATCCCACCCCAAAACACATGTTACACATTTTATAGTATAATGCCTTCCGGTATATCAAAGGGTAGCCTAATCATTTCAAATTAGCCACGCCCATCCGCGTAGAACATTCACGTTCACAAGTTTACGCGCCGGGAATCGAACGTGTAATCGATAATCGGTTTCGAATCGATTCCGAACACGTAATCGTATTATATTCGGTGTGTGAATCAGCTTAATTTGTGTGAGAAACGTTTGATTCGCGGATAAACTGGTATTGTTATGGTTGTTTAATTTAATTTTGATGTGTTTTGCAAGTAAATGTTTGAATCTTTAATTTATTTCTTTACTTTGATTTACAATTTTTGTCACAGGTTTTTAGTTTCTAATTTAGGGAGAGCTTAGCTATGAATATGAACCTCAAAACCACTGGCAATCTTCACGTATTTATATAGCAGGCAATCTTCACGTTATAGCAGGCAGGCATTTTTGTCGCTCTCATTTTATTAGTGAAGGCTTTTATTAGTTCATGATGCAACTTTTCCAAACATTGCATCTGTACTAAACCTTTTGCAAAAAAAAAAAAAATATTTCTCTCACGTACACTTTTAGTAAGGCATCATGAATCAATAAACAGAACCAACTTCATATTTGCCGCTCCAAAATTTTCACAATTAACATAACCCCTCACCTGGGAAGCAACAAGGTCTAGAGTTGCAAATCCTTTATTTTCCCGGTTTCCTGCGACAAATCACCTCACAGATCAACCCCGTCGTGTGCTTGGGAACCAATTTCCTCCCCCTTTCATATTGAAATGCAAGTGGCGCCCTCTACGGCAAATAGCTTGTCGAATTTATGGACTGGACCGCTGCCGTGGGCTGATTTTTCAGTAGCTGTTTGACTAAAGTTGGACTCAATTTGAATCTTACAGTTTGCTTGAAAATTGGTTGAGTTCTTCGTTCGTTGTTTGCATGTTTGAGAAGTCTACGTTTGGAAAATAATAAATTCGTTTGGAAATTACTTTTGTCATTCAAATTAAATTAACGTTATCTTGTCGTTGTAGATGCTTTCTTAATCGTGTTTACATTTGCTTCAAATAGTAAGTATCTTAACATTAATTTCTTTGATTGCTCCTTTAGGTACATCAAACTACGCTTAGGTACCTTCAAAAGTTTCTAGAAATCGTTTTTTTTTATTGTAAAAAAAAACATATATTCAAACGATATACATTTCAGTAGTAGTTTTAATGGGATTTGGTTCCCAAAATACAACGGCATTATCGTGAAGAGGGTTCTTACCCTGAGGCATCAAATTCAGATGCAATGCCAATATTGGCGCGCTTTCAAGTCAGCCAATTTGTTTCTTTGATCATCCAATCTGGATGAAACCGGTTCGCGAGTTCCAATTTGTGCAGATTTGTGTGGCAAACGAACACAATCTGCATACTCCGATCTTTATCACATCAAGACTGTTTGATGTTTGACGGTTCTGCTGAAACTCCCAATGGTATTGTGGTGCTAAAATCTGATTGGAATCCGGATTTTGTCTTATTGTTACAGAGTATACCGGGTGTAGGGTATAGGAAGGGGTCTTGTTCAGTGTTGCCGCGAGTAACACCTATCAGTATGTGGAAAGTTACACCCATTATACCTTTAGATATGGCGAAGAGACCTTCGCATTTTCTGGCAGCCAAAAAATATTCAAAAACAACAATCCGTGGTTGTCCCTTCTACATACCTATATATTTATACTGGTTAGAGTCCTCAGACAACATTTTATTTCCTTTTTTGCCCAACCGCAGCGACAAAGGCGACCGAAAGTTCTTTTACGCGCCATCTTTTTGGCGTACAAAACAAAATGGCGACCGCAAAAAGTTTTGGCGCGCAACGAGTATCGCTTTGATGATTAATTTGATCGGACCGAATGAACTTTGGAATTTGAAATTGGGATCGAGCGCGTTCAAATTTATTGTTTTAAAACGTGAAATGTTTACTCAACTATGTGGTGTTTGTGGCCAGTTTGAAAATATGATTGACGATTTTAGAAAATAGAACATCTAAGAACACTTTAAACGTGAGTTTGTAGAATGTATTTTCTTATTGCTCAAATTACTGGTTTCCTTTAAAGGAAAAATTCACATCAGAAGAAAATGTCTGCCCAATTAAGACGAATTAAACTAATTTGTCGCCAAACCAATTATTGCCTTCCAGCGCTTGAGAAATTCTTTTTTTACTAAACTAAAGGAACGTCAATTGATGCGTATACGCATTGGAAGACGTTAAAGGTGCAATCTGATTGGTTGTCGTACTTGTTATATCCTGTGAGTTCAAGCGTGGGAAGGTGGATGGTATAATTAATGCATTTTTTTTATCCTTTTGTTTGGTGTAAATTTTACTTGGAAGTTCATCAATGAGTTACATATTATTGATACAAGAGACCCGTAGCATAACGGTTATAAATAGGATGATTCGAACTAAATAAAATCAAAATATCTTTTTTCATAGTTACATTTTAGAATATAGGTACCTACCTACTTACTACGAAATAATTTAATGCGTACAGAAAAATTGTGCAGGTTTTATCCGTGTTACTTTTTATGCAATTATACTTCTTAGGTCTGCTGTAATTAATTTTTTTTTTCAATGTTTACCGCTGTTAAAGCTGGTAGTAGTTGGCTTCTGTTTTATTATTTCCGTATTTTACACAAAATAATAGCACAGATTAACCTTTCAAAAAAAAGAACTGTCCCAAGATCCCCACTAGTCTTACATAATCGCAATAAAAACGTGTAATCGCGTACGATACACAGCAAATTGTAACTTTATTTGTCCCTTGGGAAATAATAACGCTGTCTCTGGCTTGACAAGGAAATAAATCTCTAGTTATATATGAAGTGAGCTGAGGAATTACAAACCAAAGAAATTTTTCGAACGCGTTGACAATTACTTTGTTTCTTATTTTATTTCATTTTGTACACTGGGGTTCTCTTCTTGAATTATGTTTTATTTCTGGTGAGTGTGGATGTTTGCGTTCCCCCCCTGGGAATCGAACCCAGGACCTCCGGATCGTGAACCCATGGCTCAGACCACTAGGCCATGGAGGCAGTTAACACTATTACTAGACATGTTACATTAGTGATTGTAAGCCCTGATTCAACATGACGTCCACTTTTTTCACTACCTAGAGTTTTAAAGGACTTTGCGTAACTATTATTAGGAAACTTTAGGAACTTCAGTGAACAAAGTAATCTTGGAAAAAGACCCGGCTGTAAAAATACTTATTCCTAAATACAAAAAAAGTGTAGGCAGTTTATAAAATACATTTTAAAGCAAATATTTTATGGAAAAGAGTATTTCATTATCTTTATCAACATTTATTTTTATGGACGATATAAAATTAAATTCGTAATTATTAATAAAGATCCTTCCTCTGAAAGGTTTTGTCAGTTGGTCCGGTAATAATTTCGTTTTAATTGAAACGAGAATAAATTAATGATCGTTCATTTTATTTTAATGTCATCATTACCTATACTATATATACTTATTGTGAAAGACTGGCAATCATTACAACGACAAGAGTGTCACTCTTTAAATCATTACCTATCATTATTTTACATATTTATTTTTTTCTATAACATATAGATTCCATGAAGAAATTGGTATTGAATTTAGGGGTCCACCCACTCTTATCTAGCCAGCTAAGATATGTTATAGATGAAGAAGATGCTGCTTTGTTTCTCAATGACGTCACCGACTCTACCAGGGCCAAACTCGTAAAATTTCTTGTAGCTCCAGGTCTCAATGCAACCGTGCAAATTCTGGGAAGTGAACCCTTTGTCCTGACTCCACTCGTTTTATTTCCAAACCAATGAACGTCACAGTTTAGCATTGTTACTTTTTTTATAGCTGAGATCGTTAGCCCAAAATCTCCTTTCTCCTTTTTTTCGAAACCGGGATCGCATTTCCATGACCTCTTTCACATTAATTGTGTTCGGCGACATAATAAATTCTGTAGTTCATTATATTTATTTTGTCTTAATATTTATTTTATAAAAGGCTTTTTATTAAATTGTGAAACACTATATTCGAGTCTTGTTTTTCATGTAGAAGAGACTTAAATTAGTAAAAGATAAAAATATCTTGGTATTTGTACTTAAATATGTACTGTGCTATCTACATAGGTACAGCATTTTTACTTCAACGATAATAAATTTATCATAAATCTGTTATAACTAAGTTGTTAATAATATGAAATGCTGTCGAACGTGCGAGTGAAACTTAAATATTTTGCTTATTTTTATTTTTTGTGTCTAACATTTTGAACGCCATATTTTCGTAGACATTTTTTTTTTACTCTTTTTTTTTCGTTGTCGCGCTTTTGTTCCGACCATGAGAGTTGGGTGATTCGTTTTAGCCAATCTAGATTTTCTATCAAAATTCTGTATTTTTTGTCACAATTTTAGTTTTGCGTTCGGCGAATCGCGATACAGTTTGATTAAATTGGGTGTTAGTTTTCGTTTATAAAATGGACACGCTTTCGTGAAAAAATATTTTATCTCTGCTGCTATACCAAAATAGTCTTTTATATTTGTCATTCAGAATTATTTTTTTCATGGGCAATAACTAATTTTTATTTCGTTTCAAATTTAAAATGGTATACCTCCCTTCGTTTGAAAATCAAAGTTAAGTGTCCTTCCTAATTAATTTTACTGTTTAAAATAAATCAGGTTTATGTCTACCCAGAGTGTATCCAATTTTAAAACCAATACCTATAACATTGTACGTCTCTGAGTAAAATCTAAGACGCGTCGATATTTGAGTGCCGGCGCGCCGCAAATTTATGTATGCACATGAATATTTTGTTGGCCACGCTCCTACCTTTGTTTCGTCAGGCTTATTGCTTTTTTTATCTGCTCTTTTACTTTTTTATTTTTACCCCGGTTTGAGGTCAAGTTGGCTCTGGCTTTTTGGGTATTTAGTATGGCCGCGAAGCTGAATAAATATAAAATGTTGAAAACAGCTAATCATTAAAAATCTGATTACGGACGACTTGCTATACCTAAAGCAATTACTAAGGTGAAGATTCTGGCTGAAATAAGCTATACTTAGCTACCTATAAGTAGGTAATACTCATATCATTTTACAGCAAAATTTTATTGTTATACCTACCTAGAATCTGAATCTTTCTCTCAAAAGGAGAAAGATATTAAGACTCACGTTTTTTTTTAAATATAGACTCTCCCATCGTTATATACGTCGTCATTAAAATACGTCTCAAATTCGAAATGTGAAGCCATTTAAAAAAAAAAAAAAATAATACCTACCTAACTTACGGATGAAATCAAAACAACATTTTGCTTTAGTTCTCGAAAACACCTGATATCGACATACCATCGAATCCTCGAAGTACCTACTATAAAACGGTGAAAGGAATCCTTTCAACATACATTTCGCAACGAACCCAACTATAGCCATAATAGGAGATATTCCTAGCTAATTTATTTTCAATTCAACTTAGATTCCCATTAGAACATTCCTATAGCAAATAGCCGCTGTGAAACGTGTTAATGGCCTTAAGAACCATTAAAAAGAAACAGGCCGATTATATCCAAATGCGGAAAAGCACTTTTGGAATTAAAGGGCCTTCGGAGTTTTTCAGCTGGAATCTCCATTTGAATTGCACAAGTATGTTAATTAGTAGAAGTGACATGTGCCGTATTCTGCACTAATAAAAACCTTAGAAGTGTATTTTTTTATCGAGATGATGGTATAAAAAATCTCTTCAATGTCTCCCTGTCTAGACATTGTTAAATAAATATACAAATCATGGACTGTCATACCAACCGATAAGAAGTCCTCTTTTTGTAAAATTATATCCTATTAATAATATCCTAAAAATACTTAAAAAACTTTTTGTTTCCAATAATTTCAGGTTTTAATGCGATGAATCCAGACTAAAGACCATAATGCTTACACTTGAGCTATATATTATTTTTGTTATTAGGTACGTTGCTGATAAGTAGTAGTAATTTATACATTTCAACTCACATTCAGTCCTTTGTCCCCAAAAAGGGTATTTCTGTATTCAGTGTATCGTCCAAGGCATCTCTACGTCTTATCCGTTCTACGACCAAGGCTATCTTCCTTCTAATTGGATGCCAAACATTCATGGGGTCATTCAATTGGTTAGATACCTGTTCTTTGATCGGTGAGCCGAAACGGAGCCGGAATGAAATACCTACCTTCTTTGTATACGGAAGAAAGTCATCATTAGTGGGCACAGCAAATCTGTGGTCCTAAATGTATGCTGCCCTAATCCCTTCTAAATTAGAGTGAACATGCTTCTTCTAGGTAAATTTGTTTCACCATCGACTCTTTGATCTCTGAACTAGATAAGAGTCACGAGCGAGCCTATTTCAATTAAAAGTAAAAATTGTAAAAAAAAAAATATGTTTTATCTACATATAGACTAAAAGTTCGGTTCATTGAATTTTTTTTTAAATGGATCATTTGCTTACATTACATTGTTGTATTTTGAATTAAAATAAATGTAGTTGCAAAGCATTCTTTCGTGATAAATGGTGATACTAGGTAAAATCATTTTCTAAATAATAATAAAAAATACCAAAGACATCAATATATACAACATGTAACATAAAGGGTATATGCGTCGTGAAATGTGTGAATCTACCCATGAAACTGAACAACTTTGCCTAAGAATCATAGGTCGGCATACGAAAAAAAAAATTGACTTCCCATACTAAATGCGCTATCAGCTGATGCATTTTGTACGGAAGGTCAAAATTTAGTTTTCGTTTTTCGACCTATGTTACTAAGGGAAAGTTGTTCAGTTTCATGGGTAGATTCACACATTTCTCGATGCATATACCCTTTCTGATACACGTTGTATAATAGATGTTAATAATGTTTCAAGGCCGCTTGTATACGTTAACGCCAATAAAATTAAGATGTTTAACATGCTACATTCCAAACTCTTACAAAACTGGCAACAGTATCTTGAAATTACCAAAATGTGTTTGGCACAATCGGCAAAAGTTCCAACATTAATCCGAATTTATTGTCTTCATTTAACTACCTCCGTTTTAATTGCCTCCGTGGTCTAGTAGTTTGAGCCTCGAGCTCCCGATCCTGACTACGTGGGTTATATTCCCACGAGGAGAATTCAAAATTGATATTTGGCAATTTATCACTACCCATGTGAAATTTTCCCCAATTTGGTTTGGGCCGTGCAAGCTGGATCAGTTGAATTTCTGTCAAGAATTCTGAATTTGTTCTTCGGAGGGCACGTTAAACCGTCGTTTTCCGTCGCTGTACTTATTCGATAGTTGATTGTTACACAAGTTGTTAGAGTCCTATATTCGGCGGTTAAGGCTCTGACACCAAAGTTCATCGGGTCGTCCGACCACTCGGAAAACTCACTCGAAAGAAGAATAATTTGGCACAATCAGCAAAACTTCCGACATTAATCAGGATTTATTGTCTTCATTATCGTGTTGCCAAAATAGGCTCGCTCGTGACTCTTATCTAGTTCAGAGATCAAAGAGTCGATGGTGAAACAAATTTACCTAGAAGAAGCATGTTCACAAATGATTTAAGGCGCCGTACACCTCAGCATTATTATATGTTTTAAGAAAAGATTTTGCATGATCTTATCTAGGCCCGATACCTAGTTTAAAGTCAAAAATTACTTTAATTTCCTGTAAGGAATTTCTGGTGAAATTTGTTCGTATTGTTGACTGAGCAACACCCCTTTCAGTTTGCGTCAAGTCCCACCTGGTATAAAGTTTTCCTCTTTTTAATATTTTCAACTATTTCAATTTTTTATCTCTAAAGCAATTAAGCATTTCTTGTTAGCCAGGAATACAATCGCCTTAAGGCTGGCAGCACTCCAAGGGATAAGTCGCGGGTTTCAGCCGTGACTGTTCGTCTGCTCCTTTGTCTGTCGCCTATAGAATAATAGAATACGGGTTAGAATTAGAACCGGCACAGATACTTGTTGCGTAAGGTTCCACGTAGACGTGCGACTTTTTGTCGCAAGTCGCAAAAAAAATCTGTCGCCTACAGAATAATAGAATACGGGTTATAAATTAGAACCGGCACATAATAACCTGTTTGCGTTAAGTTCACAAAGTAGGTACGACTTTACGTCGGAAATCGCTAAAACATTGTAACAAGGAAAATTTCTATACCAAATTTTTTTTATATTGTAATAAAAAAAATTAAATGCAAAATCTATCTACATCCACCGAGCTCTACCAAGCTTAATGCTATTGTTTTATTTCTAAGATTTTTTTCTAAGATTTCTAATTATTGTTTAAAATCAAATATTGTTGTATTCTCCACCTGAAAGTTTAGGTACCTACAGATAAAATTATAAGTATACTGATTATTATGACTAATTATGGTCAGACTTTGTTTCGCGTTTGTGCAGACCAAAAGATCGATCTCTCATTAGTAAGAGTAGGGAAGTGGATGCTCCGCAGCTCAACCAATTGTTATATTATTATTATTAGGTATCTTATCCGCCCGTTTGCACGCGCCATTAGTATTTTATTGCTTTGGCACTAAAGACTATTTTGCTGGCGTAATTGGCAAGCTTTGATTAAATTTATTGAACTGTTAACGTCGCTTAAATATACAAAGGAGGACGGTAGTTCGCATAGCTTTGTGGTTAGGTAGTAAAAATTCTGTTTTTTGTAGGCCCGCTTTTGTAAACAAAGTTCCGAAATTAAGATCCATGTGTCAATATTCCTTTTTTACGAATTGTACGTTTGGTTATTATTTTTTTTATATAAGAGCTAGATGCTCGCGATTTTTTATTTATTATAATGTACTAAGGAACAGGTTTTTACATCCTTACGTCCTAAATTTTGTTCTTGATACTATTATTAAAGTTACTTCCATGCTGGACTGAGACTGAGAGTGATAGAAAAACATTTAATGTGCCAGCTGCATCTCCTCCCGGGCATGCTGTAAAAATCTGCTAAGGGATTCGAGGGTTTCAGTATTGTAATTCAGGCGACGGGCTGACAACCTGTCATTATAGCAATATACAGATCTATCTGGTATAACCCTCAAAACTTGTCAGACGTGGCGGAACGACCATTGATTAGGTCTTTTACGCTCTGCCTACCCCATTAGGGATAGAGGCGTGAATATAATTATGTATGTTAACAAAATATGTTTCTTTTTACAGGTAATGACTTTGGAATACTTATCGGCAAAATTTCGTAATTCACGACGATCCATAAGGTACTGTAAGATTCTCAAGCTAAATTCTTTATTCTGGTATGGATATCGTATTAGACACTATAGTTATAGCACTGGCCTAAGATACATTCAATAAATACTCCATCTCCAAAATAAAGGTCATTTCTTATACCGGGTGTAAGGGACAGCGTCCTACAAACTGATAGGGGTTGCTCAGTTAACGACACTGAACAACTTTCACCAGGAAGTGATTTTTTTTTGCTTTTTATACAAAATGTCCCCCTCGATCAGACAATTTGTATGGAAAGGCCAAAAAAATGTTTGCTTCCTGAAAAAAAAATCTGGTGAACGTTGTTCAGTGTCGTTGACTAAGCAACCCCTATCAATTTGTAGGACGCTGTCCCTTACACCCCGTAGATTAGTAACAATTAGATATAGGTAAGTACCTAGTCATTTATTATAGGTACTTGTACCTACCTATAAGTAACCATGAACTATCCAGTATTTAGTATTTTAACATAGCAATGCCACAACCTTGGTGCCAGAGTAAAGCCATTTAGCGTTCATGTCTTCATTCCTATGGTGGGGTTGATCGGCCAAATTGCTCGCATCGGATGTCAAAATTACCTCTTTCTGAACTTAATGAGAGCCCATCACGTTTGCCGTGGCGTGTGGGGTAAGGTAAAAGAGTTACGCTTAGGGTAATTTCGAAAAATGTCCCTTTTGCAAAATGTCCCTTTTACAAAATTTCCGTTTTCGCAAAAATCTTTTTGCTATTTTTGCGAAAGGGACATTTTGCGAAAGGGACGTTACGAGATAGGGACGTTTTGCGACCAAGGAAAATTTTACGAAAGGGCCATCCTGCGAAGTAACGCGACTTAGCAACGAAAAATCGCATTTTTAGAATGTAAGAGCAATTTTCCCCGCATTTTTTCTAAGTTCTTCTTTGATAAAGTATATTAATAGGCACAAGAATATTTTAAATTTCAAACTAATGATACGAGGAGAGTCGAATAGAAAATTTACAACAATAAATCTGCACAATTTTCAACTTTCGTTGATTTTGTCGCTATGTACATAATCGTTAGCATAATTAAGCATACCATGTTTTTGGGGATCACTGAGAAAAGAGATTTTTGACCGATTAGAAAACGTCCAACTAAATAAATTATTTCAGACCGACGTCCGTTTACAACTTGTACCACACCCGATGCGTCTGATACTACACCTAAGGGTACCAAGTCACGCGATTTTGTATGTTTCAATGTCTTTGAACTTAGAATATTTTGGTTTAGGCTACACCATAGTCAGGGTCACACCTAGAAAATTGTGGGAGGAACTAAATTGTCCAAATTCTATTGTCTTTTAAACAGCTGTAATGTTTCGAAATATGAATATTCCTGGTCAAATTCATGGGAACTAGATTACTTATATAAATTGTATCGGAATATTGTAACGATGCTCTGATTTGCTGATAAGGTTGATGAAATCAACCAAAGAGTGAAGTCACATGGGTCAAATAGTTATAGCTTTTTTATTACCTATTGGGCATAGGGCATATCTTCTTCTGCCTAGCGTTTTAATGCTGGCCTAATGCTAGAGTCTGCTTTCCGGCTTTTTCTGCTCCACTTTTCCCGGTCTTCGGTATGCGCTGTTGTAAGATCGTTCGCTTCCATATCTGCTTTTTTTTTTCGGGCAAAGGGTAATGTAAGAATATATTTACATTTAAAAGTTTAAAGTATCTGTTCAGTCGCTACTTGCCTGGACTAGAGTAAAGTACTAATACCAAATAAAAAATTATGCCAGAACAAAACTACCTAATCATTATCAGTAGGTAGACCATTACCCTCGACACAGATTTATCTTAATCCCCCGTCATTCAAATGCACTTCGTTCAAGCGATGAAGACCTTAAGTACCAATAATAAATGTAAGGGCACAGGCCATAATTAACACAGATAGATTACCTTATAAAACATGACGAGTAGTATTTATACAGGGTGGAACTAACAGGAGAAAGGTAAAATATATTGAAATAAATGAAATATAAATAAATAGTTATTTATTTCAGGCATTTAAAAAAACCTTCAAACTTCAATATGAAGATGGCATCTCATGATGATAATTTAAAATGACACCCACCATATTTTACAATAAAATACATTGTTTCAAATTAAAAATTAAATTACGTTAGGTTATAATAATATAATCTTTTTGATGATCACTCGGTGATTGGTAATTTGGTATGAAAACTGAAAACTACTTATTTTCAGGAAACATAATATAACAGTCAAAGATGAAATAAATAAATGGCACAGAAAGTGTTAATAGCATAACATTTTATTTTTCTGTCACACCTTGTATAGTGATTGACGATTATTGCCGAGATGGCAGTGAATTGAAATCGACTCTCGCGCAGCGATCATGACCTACAAACGGACTGACAAACCGGTGGCGTTGTTATATAATTTCTGCTACGCCCGTAAAATCCTTATTTATGACCTCTTCGTTTCAAACTGTTTAAAGTTAAACAGCTTTTAACGTTTATTGTGTACTTCAGAGTGAATTTCTTACACCAATTATTTTAGTCACATTTAAAAGACGTAAAACGTTACCAGCTGAATGAAGAAAGAAGTGAACACTTCCCAGGCATACTGTCAATTAGACCCGAGAGTTTCGGTCCATTACAATGTGTTCTATGATGGGCTGATGACCGGACTCTACAGCAATACCTACACGATGTTAGATGTGCTTTAAAAACGTATAAATTCTTATAGTGCATGGGAATTTATGATCGCTTTCCATTTCGAACATTTCATAACTACGCTAAACCTGGATTTTTGGCGGGTTTTTTTCGAAATACTTATGAAATTTGAAAACAGTTAATCATTTGCGCAGTGGTCTAAGATTTTGAAGTTCATTATCTGAGACACGAGACAGACTTTACTCTTCATGATTTAAGAAGACAAAATCCTTGAACTAAATTGCTCGAATAGATTATTATTAGTAACACAATAAGCTTAACACACGCTTATTCATAAAATTTATGTTTTAGTTACAGACACACATAATATCACACCGTGATCACTACTATCTATAGCCTTTAAAGGGATGACATAGCGTTAACAACCCTTGTGCCGTTTAGCCACCTTTTCAGATAGGACAATGTGCTGCTGTAGTCACTGGTCGTCAGCGTATCGCCTTAATACACTAAAATAGTGGGTCTCTGTACAGTTAACGTTTTTTTTTTTTCAAATCTAGCATGGAAGTGACTCTATAACTCATAAACGCGTGAATTGAAATCGAATATCGTTGCAGCATACTAATAATCAAAACCATTCATTCAAAATCTGTCAAAATGTGTAACTTATAGTTACGTGTTTTGTAAATGCCTAATTGCATGTTTTCATTGTAAGTTTTTTTAGTATTGCCGTCAGATTGGAATAGACTTATTCGTACAAATGTCAAGGCGTCTTACATTCTAACTGATTTGTAAAACCAGTTGCCTATTAGGAAACTATAGAATTGTAACATTTGCTCGGGAGAAGCTTTTTCTTTGTTGGCCCAACGTACAACCCGATGGACCCTGTTGTCAAAGTTTTTGATACCACTTTTATCGTAGATCTCGTACAATAGCTTACTACTGCAGTTACATTTTGCGTGCTTAGCTTACTGAACCAGAAACAATCTCAAACGGATCTATAAACCATCGAAAGACGTTAAAAAAGTATTTTTTAAACTGCGCAGATGTTCTGCCTATCTCTTAAAGCACCACAGGTGTGACTGTAATTTAATTCTTAACTTATTTTAAAATAATATTCTGTCCTTGTTAATACCAGAGTTCTTTATAAATGAAATAGTACTCACAATACTAAAAAGTCATTGCATGTCTAGAATTCATTGCACTGTTTCGACTAATCTTTTATTCATCGATTTTATCCGTTGTTTCACACAGACTTACAGCAGACAAAAACTAGATAATTCATAGATTTATGCATCACTTTTTTTTTCCGTTGGCGTCCGGTCCCTGTTAATTTTCAGGAATATTAGTGATACCGCTCACTCGTCAACTTTGTGTCAGTCACTGTAATGGTCTAGAGTACAGTCATGGACTAAACTACCTATAGCAATAAAAAAACATTCAATTAAGTACATAGGTACACTGGAATACCAAGCTTTTGAATGGGTACTAATTTAAATTATTGGTATACCAATATTTCTGCCCGACCGGGAAACAAGCCTTTAAATTTCTGCTCAGTAGACAAATAAATAGATACGTAATACGATCATGTGTGAATACTTTGGTCCTTAATTTTTACGTTTTACTATTTCGTAGACTCTACAAAATGTAGAGAATCCTATTATACGGAACCTTCAAGAAAAACTTCTGCCACTGACCCGCTTCTTCGTTGATATTGATAAATATTAACCGCGATACAAAAAGCTTAGGAAGGGAGTGCCTTCCCCGGGATTCGAACCTTAACCTGGTGGTAATAAATTCGTTTGTTGTCGTCCACTAATAGAAATCTGGTTGAGCGGAAATTCAAGAGAAATGCTGTCGGATAAAGTGTTTTATTTCGGGACTTTTGCCTCCAGGAACTATTGTGGAACATTGCTCCATATAAAATGTACCTACATGGTATCTTTATTATATTTTCATGTTTAGTCGAGGTTGATAAAAACTTGTACATGTACTATACAATTCGAAAATAGAGGTGAAGAGAGTTTTTTGGTGATCACATGAATATTAATAAAAAATGTGGTCTTATTTTCATTATTGTCTTTGGCACAGATTTTTTAGCATGCCAGATAGATTTAGGTCAAGGTGACGTTGCGAGCTGATTTTTTCTAGAAAATTGTATGAACTTTATGAATAAAATTATCATTAAAGGTAGGTAGGTAATTCTTGATAATTATATACCTATCTACGCTAAAATCGTGCGAATTGAATCCATGACCTTAATACTAAGAGACCCAAGGCGTAGACCACCAAACCACAGAGACAGTCCAATCTTTGACGTTCATGTCAAATTAGATTAAAAAAAAGTGTGAATACTAAACCATTCTTAGGACCCAAAGCGTATGAGAATACTAAGATGCAATTGCCAACTAAAATAAATCTATTATAAACTGAGAATTCGCATAAATTGTTGAAGTGTGAAATAAGACGTGACAGATAGCGATGGCGCTTTACAATACTGAATTCCAGTCATCTATTTTCGAAGCAATTGCCACAGATTATAAATATAACTATCGTCAACCACCTGTATATTAGGTATATTAGGCCTGTGAATATGCATTACTAGATTTACGGACTGTGCTACATCAATGGTTGATTGGTATGGGAGTATGTTTTTTTCTCGTATAAACTTTCTAAAAGCATTTTTTTTTAAATCGGTTTATTAATTTTTGAATTTGTCTACCTAGATATAACATTGAAATGTACCTACATAATACGAGGCAACCAAATTGGAAATAAACACTCAAAGTGGTAAACTGATAAATCCCGCCCGTGGGAATTAAACAAATAACTTCTAGATCGAGAGCCCAAAGCTACAAGCACTAGACCACTAGGGTTTAAGTTACCTGCAGCAAATTACAGAAAAACAAGAATCTTGCTGACTAAACATTTGTACGATAAAATATCATACGTGTAATATACCCTTTTTGCATTTTTTTACCAGTAAATGCTCCTGTAATAATTCAGTCGTAATGTAACAACTCTTTTACTGCATTCACGATGTGTGGGGAAAGCGTTATCACCAGGATTTTAATTTAAATTAACGACTACTAAAATGGTGATTACCAGAAATTGATGGCATAGGCTCTCGGAGTAATGGGCCCCGGGGTTTCATTTTGGAAACCAGCGAATAATGGATGAGAGTTTGGTCCTTTCTGAAAGTTCTGTGTTAACCATGGACCTTCTCCAATTGGAATGTTTTTTTTATCTCACCACGTATGGCAGGGAAACCCTAATCAGTAATTTTGTTCAAGTAGGTATACATACTTAGGTAGGTAGGTACATATTTCTTTAAGTTGAACATGCGATAGCTTATAGGAGGAAAAGCAGCAATAGCATACATTATGGTTTCCTGTTTGGCTATACAATATACTTACTAAGTAGACAACAACGAGTATTGTATTTTAGTTAATTAGTTTGTGTATGTGGGTTCCATACTTTCCGTTATAGTGTAGAACATATTTAAAATCTGTTTCATCGGCAAACGTAGTTTAGGACGTCCTGAAACTAGGTGGGGCGATGATGTTCGTAAGAAAGCGGGCAGAAATTGGATGAGAATGGCTGAAGACCGAGCTGAGTGGCGCCATGGGAGAAGCCTATGTCCAGCAGTAGACTGATACAGGCTGATGATGATGATGTAAATATCTAAGGTGAGCAGATACTTATTTCTAAGTTAAGTACTGTTGAATGTGAAACTATTACAAGTGTTTTGAAAATAATCCCCTTAGCTTCTTTATTACACGTGGCCGCAGCACTAGTAAATAATGTGTTTACATGACATAATAGGGTATTAAATAACTGGATATTTATAGTTACTTTGTTTTACGTTATTATTTTACGGATTTATGACTTTCGTACAACGTGGGCAGCTGAAGTGTTTGCTGATGGATTTAATTATTATAGTTTACTCCCATGCTGTACTAGGAGCCATTAAATTTACCAGATGGTTTCTCCTCCTGGGTAGTCTTTTAGAGTTACAAAGTAAATGTACATACATACATAAAATCACGCCTCTATTCCTATTGGGGTAGGCAGAGCAAAGACGACCTAAATAAAGGTCATTCCGCCACGTCTGACAAGTTTTGAGGGTTATTATACAGGTGATTCTGATTATATATATTGCTATAGTGACAGGTTGTCAGTTCATCGCCTAAATTGCAATACACTGAAACCGTCGAATCCCTTAGCTGGTTTTTACAGCATGCACGGGAGGAGATGCAGCTGGCACATTCTATGTTTTTCTATCACTCCCAGTCCAGCATGAAAGTAAATGTATTCGACGGTTTTGGTGTATAAATGAAGATGATAGGTTTTGCTATGTGAAAAGAAGTATAATTGGTTGCCACGTAGGTGGTGTATGTGTCAACATAAAGTAGGTGTATGTGTAAATTATGCAGATGATATGGTGCTCCTCTTTTCATCTATCAGTGGCCTAAGAAAACTGTTAACGATCCGTGAAGATTATGTAAACTGGAACCGTCTGCAAAATATTATTAACGACCGTTGAAATCTGTGATTGCTGTACTATTCTACTTCAAACGACCACAATGCGTTCCACCAATCTCAGAAATGCGTCAAAACGGATTCGCATAACGACAATCGTAATTTTAGACCGCAATTTGTAGTGGCAATGAGGAAATGCCCTTTTGAGCACTATTGAACGCATTTTCAGCTATTTCACTCGTTCAGACTTTCTGTTGTATAAACCTAACATACAAACTATGGGAAGAACCTATTTATAAATAGATTACGACAGACGGAAGGGAATTAATACCATTATAATCAGTAGTCAAGGTTTATATCCTATCTTTTGGCTTTCGGCCAATATTCTACTATAAAATATTGTATGATAAACTGCAAATGTGTCAGCTGTTACGTATTTAATAATCATTTTGACTTCTGTATAATATAATCTGTGAATCGGGCGCTGATAGGAGTTCATTGAACTTTTCGTTTCATATTTAGCTTCCCAACTTACGCTTTCATTTGTGACTAAATTAGTATACCTATTTCCGAGTTAAAGAGATATTTTTCCGCAGGAAAAATTAGTTGGTCTATGTAACTTTTTACTTAGTTCTCTAATAGGTAACTAAATATACGAAATCCAATAAATATACGTTTCTTAATTTCGATCTAAGATATCGTATGTAACTTCGGCTTCTCTAAAAGAAGCAGTAAGTAGGTACAATCCATTCTGAAACGACCTTAGTTTGTCAGATTTCAGCATTGTTTCTCTGCCTGCCCTGTTAGGTTTCAGGATTTCATGTATATTTTGTTAATCAATATCTATCAGTTTCGATTGTTTGTGCATTTGTACATTAGAACACAACATTCGGGCTAAATCCACAAACACAGATTGGCTTAACACAACATCAGTCGATATTACTGTGTTGTTTGTAAGGTAGAACAACAAATCGTATCGGCTCGTACGTTTGTTTGTATGGAAGCTGCAAACGTGATTCTTTGGAGATAAGGTGACAGACTGCCTCTGTCCTTCTTCTGTCGTGTGGGTTTCGAGTCTATCGACCCGATAAACCCTGGTATCAGAGTTTTTAAACCGCCTAATAGCACAGCTAATAGGTCTCTGACATAGTTTGTTGTGTAACGACCACTATCAAAGACAGCGACAGGGACTGACGGCTTTACGTACGTGTATTTTTTTTGGACTATCCGGTGATTTAGCCTGCAATGTCCTTACCAAACTTGGTAAAATTTTCTAATCCTCTGCCTCTGTGGTCTAGTGGTGTAGTCTGGATTGGAGTCTTGATCATATACTACCATTCCAACCATTATAACGCGATTATAACATAGAATGTTCAACTTCTTTCTCTTTCTGGGCATATTCGAAGCTGGTGAAAATACCCAAGGATTTCAGTGTATTGTAGTTCAGGTTTCTTCTTTTCGTATTAATGGCAAAACTCCCACGGTCGACCTTCAATAGTTCAAGCTGATGACCTGTCAAAAAGGCAATTTATATCCAGTCATAGTCTAGTGACATAACCCTAAAAATCCGGAATTTCCATTCCAGGGCAAATATGCTCTACCTATTCAATGAAGAATAATGCCGTGTATTGTAAGGCATATCTAAATAAATATAGTATTGTTACATAACTCGTTAATAAAGCCGGCCATTCATCCATAGATAATGTGAAGCCCACAAACCGGTCTGCCAAACTCTCCAGCGGGCCAAAAATAACAATACTAGTGTCGTACGATCTAAAACGAAGCGGACAACTGGAGGCGCGTGATCGTCACGTGTTGTTACGAAATATGTACATCGACAAAAGATATTGTACTGTCAGCAATCTCGAACCGTCTTGCGAACTCAGCAAAATGGTCATCTGTCATTGTTTATCCTGAGAGGACAGAAAGGGACGCCTACAATTTTGGTTAAGATTTAGTTAATTCATGCTCTCCACGAATCGATAGCAATGTCAGTCATCGGCCACTGAGTCACAATCGCAACACAACACGACATGCTCTCCGCTGTATCGCAGTATCGCCTAAAAATACCAGTCTGAATAGGCCTTAAATGCCGTGAAAAGCTTGCTACTTACTGACATGGAATATTTTCAATATGTAGGTATTACTTTTACTAACGAAAAGGACTACCTAGTGACATAATCTTAAATTACTCCCGTAATAAATGAGTCAATGAACTCTGATGTGAACTTGAATTTACAAATAGAAACGCATTTACTCAAGAACTTTACCTTTCACATTCAGACTTGTATTTTTTAGGCGATACCGCGATACAGCGGAGAGCATGTCGTGTTGTGTTGTGATTGTGACTCAGTGGCCGATGACTGACATTGCTATCGATTCGTGGAGAACATGACTTAACTACGTTAACTTTCTGCTATGCATCTCACTTGAATTGCATATAGCAAAGCTTAGGTAACTGTAAGTACACTTCTGTTGTGTTGTCATCCAGTATAATAACAGGTACGTTGTCCCTCAAATCACAGATGCAAATATTTTTGATGAGATAGTGGTGTGTAACCGGCGCGGCGCTGAGAAAATTATTGGTTGGTTCTCTGTACAATCTCTATTTTCTACATTTTGTCATCAATCCAAGTCAGTGTGAATGCGTTGGTAAAAATGTGTTAAAGAAAAAAAACTGGTTAAAACTGGTTCTTTTAAAATAAACTGCACAGAACAGAACCAGACTTTATTTCGGCTTTATAGAGTTTTATAGAAAAATCTGTAGACTGTACAATTTTGCCATCGATTTTCTCAAAAGCTTTCGCCATACATCAAAGTGCCAGCAACAAAAATCGTGAATCAATAAGCTTCCTGTATCTCACTTGTAAGACACTTGTAACAATGCCAAGTTAGCGCCTATTGTTTTGAAATAGCAACAAGTGAGGCTGGCATCACATCAACTCTTCTCCAGGCGTTGTCTTTATGATGTTGCTTTTTGTTGTTTTATCTTGTACGTGTGATATGTGACGTGAAGGAGGGTCGAAGTTTTGGATATTATACATACATACATACATAAATAAATTTACACCTTTATCCCTTGAGGGGTAAGCAGAGCGCAAAGACCTAGCAAATGGCATTTTCGGCACGTCTGAGGGCAATTTTAGATTGTCATGTGTATCGTTATAATGATAGGTTGTAAACCCATCGTCTAAATTAGAAAACACCAACCCTCGAATCCCTTTTGCTGGGTTCTACGGCATGCCCGGGAGGAAAGCTGGAACATTCTGTTTTTCTATCGCTCTCATCAGATCTCAGTCCAGCATCGAAGTTGGCTGGATGTTATAGATACATTATTTTGATGATTCTAATAATAGAAGCCACTTCAGCATAGAATAAATCATCCACTGTGATTGTGACATGAATAAATTGACTCTGTATTTCATTATTGTTGGGCACTTATAGAGTAGTAGAAACCCAAGGTAAAACTTTATTTGAACATGGGTAGAAAAATCTTTAAAGGTCTAGTCTAGTCATAAAATATTTCTTTTTATACTCTAGTTATTTAAGCTAAGTACGCTGAAAAGTAATTCGGATGAAGTCTGAACCACAATCTCATATTAAAATACTCAAAAACTAACCTAAGTCACTTTAAATACTCTCCCTAACCATAAATATACTTACCCAACTCATTTCTCATACATGAAAAGTTTTTCCTGAATCGAATTATGTGCGCTTCGGCGACCTCCTTTCTACGAGTTCCTGGTCCTCATGGGGCCCATAGTTCATACCCTTGGACCTTCCGACCGAATACTCGATGTAACAACGTCCCAAGAGGCAGGACAGTGGGGAAAATTTCCCCACCTGCGGAAATTTTCCCTGAATACAGTGTTATTTTTTTCAAAATTAGGAAAATTTTTAGTGTTTGTTTAAGGATATGATATAAAAAATGGTTACAAAATTAGATGATCAATAACGGAAAAAATACTGTAGGAAAAAAAATACACACGTAGTAAAAATACACAAAGTACCGGTGTAGTAAGCAATTTTTTTTCTTTAAGCTAGGGAAAGTTGAAATCTAAGGATGGCAACACAGAGGCAGGGATATGTTTTGCTACTGCCTCATTCTGTATGCATGTCGAGCAGATCGTGATTTACTGTACGCGTAATAAGTTTCACTGAAAAAAAAACTGGGGTGGCTTGGAAGTGACTTCGTTGGTAATACTGTAAGAATTCCGGGTGCAAGGGACAGTTTCCCGCAAACTGATAGGGGTTGCTGAGTTAACGAAACTGATTATTCATGGCACGATTGTCAATAGGCGATTATAATTATGATTATATTATAAGTTAATGTTCAGGTTCTCTAGGGGATGTGTTTTAGTTAAAATTGAATGATTGTTATGAAAATTGTGAATGAAATTGTTGATAATACGGAACCACTTCCAATAACGTTTCTTTTGCGTTTCTTCGGAAAAACTCTAATCCTTTCTTTGGAAAATGCAAGATGGCTTCTTGTTTTCTTTTTCCGTCGATATTCTGTGGTTAAAAAAAAAGGAACTTAAAAAGAACTTTGACTTCCTCATACAAATCGACCACCTCAATCAGACTGTTTGTATAGCTAGGCCGTTTTTTTATTTCCTTAATTTTTTCAAGAAAGTTGATCAGTTTCATAGACTGAGCAACCCCTATCAGTTTGCCAGAAGCTGTCCCTTACACCCGATATTTTCACCTATACTAATTGAACTTAAAAACTTTTCTAAGGTATACTTTTATCCTTTAGCTATTTAATTTAATTAGTAAAAGAACGACTTTATGGTCGCTCATTCACATTATTTTGTCAGTTGTAAAATGAATGCATTTTAATTTATTTCTCTACGTAAACAAAAACAATTGAGTTTGTATCAGATCTATCTTTCATCACATTGAAATGTACAATTTGTTTTCAATTTCTGCCAAATCGAAATAAATGTTGCATGCCGATCGGTGATTTGAAAACATTTGTTTTTGACACAAAACAATTTTCAACACAAAATTCAGCTTTCATATAGGGTGCAACGACATTGGTGAGAGTGTTTTATGGAAAGAAGTAGGTTATAAAGGGCCCTAAAGGTTCCTGGTTCTTGTGTTTTCTTTCAGCAAACAATTCGTAAATATTCATTTTAATAATAACAAGATTATTAAAATTAATATTTACGCATTATTCAGAATCTATATTTTGAGGACAATTTGAGATGGAAATGTGTAGGTATATTTTTGAGGTATTTTTGCACACACGCACTCACAGCTCAAGTGCTATTTTATTTCATAAATTCGCAAAATTTTTAATACTCATTTTTCGTGTTTTAAGAACATGTGTATTAGCTTTAGAATACAAGGGTTTCAGTGTAACTGTTACACAATTCTGTGTTACACAATTCTGTGTAACAGTTACACTGAAACCCTCGTCTCCCTCTACTGAGTTTACCCGGGAAGAGAATCAGCTGAACTGATGGATTCTATGTTTTTATATCGCTTCCATCCTAGTATGAAAAACCTTTAGTCTAAGATAATTCCAAAACAGAATTCTTGTAGCGAAGTAAACTAAGTGAAAAGGGTAAAAGGAAGAGGGAAGGGTCATGAAGTGTCGTTGTTTCTGAACGTGTCAGTGAACAGCCCTTCGCCCTACGGTGTTAGGACGATGTGATCACTTCAAGTGGAGGTTAAAGGGTCTTTTTTATTGCTTAAAACTTTAACTTTTAGACGGATAAAATTTAACATTAATTCCGTTTAAAATATAATTCTCCTTTTTATTGAATATAATTTTTGGGACGGGCATTCCCAAGCCATCTGAGAATAAATGAAATGAAACTGAGGCTCGTATTTATAAAGCGATCTCAAGATTGAGAGCAATATTAAGTATGGATTTGACAGGTCGTTTTGTACTGAAATGACATTTCTGATACGAACTCAAACTCGCTGTCACTCTTGAGAGCTGATTATAAATACGGGTCTGAAACTCCAAAGTGACTACTGGTGCTTATTACACACCTACCTACTATAAAATATAATTTTTTTTGAACTATTGTTTAGCCATAAGTAGCTAAGGATATTTTTGTTTACGCATATGCACCCTATTTATTCCGTGGCATAGGTAAAGTGCCGCAAACAGTAGGAATAGTGCTGTAATTTCACAGACAGTTCGCGCATTATTCCCGTTAGTTCCCGGTCCCGTTTGTTCACGGTCCCGGTATTTCACAGTCCCGTTCGTTCAGACAATGCCTCGGGCAGTCATTTTCACGCTGTCACCCCGTTCGGAAATGTGCAGCTGTGTTAGGCAGTTGCTATAGTCATATATTTACATATTCCAACTGCATAATTACCCCTGGTAATGATCAGTTTGTCGATATTAGTGGCATTTGCCATGATTATTTTCCGCTCTTGACATTACCATTTATTTTATGATAAAAAATAAACCAACGTTTGCTTTTATGACACAAGAATAGCGTTTTATAGCCCCTTATAGAAAGGGGAAGGCCAGTACGACCATAATTTAAATGAATAAGGAACTAAGGCCCGTAATTATAATCACCCCTCAAGAGTGACAGCTATTTTGAGTTCGTATCAGAAACGTCATTCCAGTACAAAGTCATCTGTCAAATCCGCACTTAATATGGCTCTCAATCATGAGATAGCTTTATAAATACGAACCTAACACCGCCATCTTGACATTTGACAGTTCTCTTTATACTGCAGCACCCCCGCCCACGTTCATTGAGAACCACGTCGTATTGTATTAAGGAGTATATTGATTAACATATAACCCGTCACACGTTACAAAATACACAAAAAGAACCCTGTTGCTTTACTATTAATTCTTCCCAACAAAATCGTCCCAGATAAATAGTACTCCAGAAACTCCCTAAAGTAGTAAAGAAAGATATTATAAAAACGTCATTTCGGCAATAATTTATCCGTAAACTTTTAAATAATCACTCCACCGTATTATGCAAATTTGAAAATCCTGGCCGTTATAATTAAGTGCCTTTTCACAAAATCCGGGATTTCACTTCGTCATCAATTTACGTCGACTTATAGGTACTCTTTCAATTAAAACTTTGCGAATGATTACCGACGTCCATCTAAATAATTGGTAAAATAATTGAGTAGCAAAACCAAGCAGCTGGGTTCCTATAGGCTTACTTGCTGTTCGTTACCAATACCATTTTATAGGTAGCTATAGCTAGGTAAGTATTTATTTATTTCATCTAATCTATATGACTTGAAGAAAGTTGCTCATGTCACTACAAACTACAAAACACCTGATATAAAGTATCAGTCGCCGGAATATTATCATTTATTATTAACCCATTAAAATCAGAAATTCACATGCTAAACATACCTTTCTTAATATTTTTTTGTTACATGCTACACACTTATGTATAGTTGAATATGTTGTGCAAAACTATTTATAGTATTCTAATATAATCAAAAACCTACTATCTTCACTCGGCCGTAAATAATGAAACGCCTACGAACCTCCGCTACGGGCCCGCTACGCCGTAGTCAGCTGTCTGTGTACACGTCTACGAAGGGCGGTGTAGTATCGATCGTAGCTACGTCTACGATACTTTGCTCCGTAAAGGGTTTAGTAGCCCTTACATTACAAATGTGGAAAAAAAAAGTTTTGGAAACGCGGGAGAAATCGCGGTAAAACGAATTTTAAGAATTCGATATTTTCTGTTGAAAAAAATTAGCTAATGTTACTTGTAGAGTACGTAGTTTTCTAATGGTATTACACCTCACAATGTGTATATTTACATCATTGGCTAAGTACAACTCCAAAAAGTTTATCAAATTGATCAGAAAAGACTCCGATTTAATACTTTCAATTACGAAATAAGTATCCTTTTAATTTATTTATGGAATTGTCACAATCTTTATTCTCGCATCCGTCTTACATTCCCTTTAGCATAATGTTTACCCATGTTTAGATGCTCTCGGCGTTTACATTAAGATGTTTAAACATTTCCTGATTAAAGATTTGTTTATACAAGTTTGTATTTATTTCCTTAGGGAATGAGTTTATTATTTTAAATGGGGAAGTAAAATTTAATGCCCTTAATTTTTTTTTATATAGTTTACATAAAATACATACAATAATAATATCAAGTTTCAGGCACCATTTTAGTGTTCCATGTGTAAAAAGAATAATATTCTTTGTGCGATATACTTACATCCACACCACAACATATAATCATGTTTAATATATATTGTTTTTCACTTGTTTTTCTTTATTTACATCTTTTATAAATTTATTAAAGTACCTACACTGAGTTTATCCTTACATTACACACGTCGATTATCCTAATATCCGTTTTCTTAATAAATAAGAACATTTTTTTTCTTACCGGCATTAGCCTGCTAATCCGTGGGATCAAAGGCTTTATCCGTCACGTCACGTAGAACTAAATTATCCTATTACGTATGCGGCAGCGGTGACGTAGCGTTGACACAGCCACCGGCACGTCAGAGTATTCCAGTCAGAGGTATTGACAGAGGCGTGATTATATACGGACTTCGGAGGCAGAGGCAGCAGAGGTTAGAATTGATAATGTGGTAAAATGTTACCTTATCTCATCTCTCTTGCCTTTTTCCGGATTTCAGCTACCTAACCTAGGGTATTGAACGAGGTCGAGGATATTAGTTTACACAGAGCATCTGACCAAACTCAATCCTAAATTAAGCTTTTCGCCGAGATATTGGCCAACCCAGCTGCCAAAGATTTCAAGCCGCCAAATAGTCTCCGAAATAGTCTAACGACTAACATCTACGTTATCGGAATGAATAAACAAACACTAACCAATTGACCAACAAGCTCTAAGTATTTATTTCAAGAAGAAGACTGGCCGGGCTGAAGCACAGAATATTTTGTCAACACACATTTTTTAACCAATTGGTGGAACGAGCAAGTTTTAGGGTCGCAAGTTCGAATCCAGTAATCCAACAGATTCCATTACATAAAAAAATACGGTTAATAATGTTCGTTAAAACAAAATTCTAATTCCCAAACAAAACATTAATGCGAAAAATTCCATCAGAAACATAAATATCATTCGTGACCGAATAATCGTAAAGTCATACACTGAGACATATGCAAACAAAAATTATGGCACAACTTTATGCATTACACACTGCCAGGGGCGGTGGGGTTTAGGGCGCGGGCATAATACGCTGTAAAATTTAGTCAGTTCGTTCGTGCAGTGAAGTGTTCGTTCTGAATTTATAATTTACTTACATAAAGGCTCGTTTTTTTCTTAATGGGGTAGGCAAAAACTTGTCCTTATAAAAGGGTATTTTCGCCATGTCTAACAAAAATAAATTACGTCGACAAACTATGACAAAAACATCGTGTATTGATGTTACTAAGTGTGGCTTTCAGCCTTTTATATAAATCCCTAAGTTATCTTTACTGGCTTTTATAGTAAGTATGCCCGGAAAGAGTAGTTTCTCATTTTATCTGTGTTTTACTCTGTTTTAATTAATCAATTTTGTTAAGGGGCTACCCTGTGCCAGGTGGCGCCCTCATCAGTCAAAAAATCATTACTCACTGAAAAAGCAATTAATCGAAAATCCGGTAAACCAAATTGAAATAAAAGCAAAGAAGATAATTTAGAACATCATAAAGTTGTAAATAAAGAAAAACAAGTGAAAAACAATATATATTAAACATGATTATATGTTGTGGTGTGGATGTAAGTATATCGCACAAAGAATATTATTCTTTTTACACATGGAACACTAAAATGGTGCCTGAAACTTGATATTATTATTGTATGTATTTTATGTAAACTATATAAAAAAAAATTAAGGGCATTAAATTTTACTTCCCCATTTAAAATAATAAACTCATTCCCTAAGGAAATAAATACAAACTTGTATAAACAAATCTTTAATCAGGAAATGTTTAAACATCTTAATGTAAACGCCGAGAGCATCTAAACATGGGTAAACATTATGCTAAAGGGAATGTAAGACGGATGCGAGAATAAAGATTGTGACAATTCCATAAATAAATTAAAAGGATACTTATTTCGTAATTGAAAGTATTAAATCGGAGTCTTTTCTGATCAATTTGATAAACTTTTTGGAGTTGTACTTAGCCAATGATGTAAATATACACATTGTGAGGTGTAATACCATTAGAAAACTACGTACTCTACAAGTAACATTAGCTAATTTTTTTCAACAGAAAATATCGAATTCTTAAAATTCGTTTTACCGCGATTTCTCCCGCGTTTCCAAAACTTTTTTTTTCCACATTTGTAATGTAAGGGCTACTAAACCCTTTACGGAGCAAAGTATCGTAGACGTAGCTACGATCGATACTACACCGCCCTTCGTAGACGTGTACACAGACAGCTGACTACGGCGTAGCGGGCCCGTAGCGGAGGTTCGTAGGCGTTTCATTATTTACGGCCGAGTGAAGATAGTAGGTTTTTGATTATATTAGAATACTATAAATAGTTTTGCACAACATATTCAACTATACATAAGTGTGTAGCATGTAACAAAAAAATATTAAGAAAGGTATGTTTAGCATGTGAATTTCTGATTTTAATGGGTTAATAATAAATGATAATATTCCGGCGACTGATACTTTATATCAGGTGTTTTGTAGTTTGTAGTGACATGAGCAACTTTCTTCAAGTCATATAGATTAGATGAAATAAATAAATACTTACCTAGCTATAGCTACCTATAAAATGGTATTGGTAACGAACAGCAAGTAAGCCTATAGGAACCCAGCTGCTTGGTTTTGCTACTCAATTATTTTACCAATTATTTAGATGGACGTCGGTAATCATTCGCAAAGTTTTAATTGAAAGAGTACCTATAAGTCGACGTAAATTGATGACGAAGTGAAATCCCGGATTTTGTGAAAAGGCACTTAATTATAACGGCCAGGATTTTCAAATTTGCATAATACGGTGGAGTGATTATTTAAAAGTTTACGGATAAATTATTGCCGAAATGACGTTTTTATAATATCTTTCTTTACTACTTTAGGGAGTTTCTGGAGTACTATTTATCTGGGACGATTTTGTTGGGAAGAATTAATAGTAAAGCAACAGGGTTCTTTTTGTGTATTTTGTAACGTGTGACGGGTTATATGTTAATCAATATACTCCTTAATACAATACGACGTGGTTCTCAATGAACGTGGGCGGGGGTGCTGCAGTATAAAGAGAACTGTCAAATGTCAAGATGGCGGTGTTAGGTTCGTATTTATAAAGCTATCTCATGATTGAGAGCCATATTAAGTGCGGATTTGACAGATGACTTTGTACTGGAATGACGTTTCTGATACGAACTCAAAATAGCTGTCACTCTTGAGGGGTGATTATAATTACGGGCCTTAGTTCCTTATTCATTTAAATTATGGTCGTACTGGCCTTCCCCTTTCTATAAGGGGCTATAAAACGCTATTCTTGTGTCATAAAAGCAAACGTTGGTTTATTTTTTATCATAAAATAAATGGTAATGTCAAGAGCGGAAAATAATCATGGCAAATGCCACTAATATCGACAAACTGATCATTACCAGGGGTAATTATGCAGTTGGAATATGTAAATATATGACTATAGCAACTGCCTAACACAGCTGCACATTTCCGAACGGGGTGACAGCGTGAAAATGACTGCCCGAGGCATTGTCTGAACGAACGGGACTGTGAAATACCGGGACCGTGAACAAACGGGACCGGGAACTAACGGGAATAATGCGCGAACTGTCTGTGAAATTACAGCACTATTCCTACTGTTTGCGGCACTTTACCTATGCCACGGAATAAATAGGGTGCATATGCGTAAACAAAAATATCCTTAGCTACTTATGGCTAAACAATAGTTCAAAAAAAATTATATTTTATAGTAGGTAGGTGTGTAATAAGCACCAGTAGTCACTTTGGAGTTTCAGACCCGTATTTATAATCAGCTCTCAAGAGTGACAGCGAGTTTGAGTTCGTATCAGAAATGTCATTTCAGTACAAAACGACCTGTCAAATCCATACTTAATATTGCTCTCAATCTTGAGATCGCTTTATAAATACGAGCCTCAGTTTCATTTCATTTATTCTCAGATGGCTTGGGAATGCCCGTCCCAAAAATTATATTCAATAAAAAGGAGAATTATATTTTAAACGGAATTAATGTTAAATTTTATCCGTCTAAAAGTTAAAGTTTTAAGCAATAAAAAAGACCCTTTAACCTCCACTTGAAGTGATCACATCGTCCTAACACCGTAGGGCGAAGGGCTGTTCACTGACACGTTCAGAAACAACGACACTTCATGACCCTTCCCTCTTCCTTTTACCCTTTTCACTTAGTTTACTTCGCTACAAGAATTCTGTTTTGGAATTATCTTAGACTAAAGGTTTTTCATACTAGGATGGAAGCGATATAAAAACATAGAATCCATCAGTTCAGCTGATTCTCTTCCCGGGTAAACTCAGTAGAGGGAGACGAGGGTTTCAGTGTAACTGTTACACAGAATTGTGTAACACAGAATTGTGTAACAGTTACACTGAAACCCTTGTATTCTAAAGCTAATACACATGTTCTTAAAACACGAAAAATGAGTATTAAAAATTTTGCGAATTTATGAAATAAAATAGCACTTGAGCTGTGAGTGCGTGTGTGCAAAAATACCTCAAAAATATACCTACACATTTCCATCTCAAATTGTTGATAATACGGAACCACTT